>WNGS01000914.1:40414-64541 GCA_020271785.1 Procambarus virginalis | reverse complement strand
ACTCCACCACATCACTTCCTGAGGCATTCCATTTCCTAACCACTCTGACACTAAAGAAAAAAAAAGTTCTTTCTAATGTCTCTATTAGCTTAGCATTTTAAAAGCACCGACTCACCTTCAGTGGTTGATTGTTCAATAACCCTTGAAAAATATCCATGGAGGACAGCAGAAAATGTATATATGTTGGTTAGCATTGTAAATGTGTGGCCACGTCTGTGGTAGAAAATAATAATAAAAAAAATGTCTCTCTATGGCTCATTTGGGTGTTCAGTTTCCACCTGTGTCCCATAGTGCGTGTGTCTCTTGTGTTAAATAAACTGTCTTTATCAATTTCTTTAAGGATTTTGCCTAACAGGTCAGGTGTGATGTTGGGCGTGTGTGTGCACGCGCGTGTGCCAGCACCCGAGGGAGGACCAGAAGGTGAACAAGAACCATGTGGAGCGGCTGGTAGCCGCTGACATCACACACCTCTTGAGACCTCACTCGCCGCCTTTATTGCTGGCTACATTTCTCTCACACGCTCACTCTAATGTGTTTACTGGCGGTTTACCCCAGGGAGGAGACCTGAGGGTTTACCCCAGGGAGGAGACCTCAGGGTTTACCCCAGGGAGGAGACCTGGGGGTTTACCCCAGGGAGGAGAGCTGAGGGTGCTTGGGGAGGAGACCTGAGGGTGCTTGGGGGAGGAGACCTGAGGGTGCTTGGTGGAGGAGACCTGAGGGTGCTTGGGGGAGAAGACCTGAGGGTGCTTGGTGGAGGAGACCTGAGGGTGCTTGGGGGAGGAGCGCTGAGGGTGCTTGGGGGAGGAGACCTGAGGGTGCTTGGGGGAGGAGACCTGAGGGTGCTTGGGGGAGGAGCGCTGAGGTGCTTGGGGGAGGAGACCTGAGGGTGCTTGGTGGAGGAGACCTGAGGGTGCTTGGTGGAGGAGACCTGAGGGTGCTTGGTGGAGAAGACCTGAGGGTGCTTGGTGGAGGAGACCTGAGGGTGCTTGGGGGAGGAGCGCTGAGGGTGCTTGGGGGAGGAGACCTGAGGGTGCTTGGGGGAGGAGACCTGAGGGTGCTTGGGGGAGGAGTGCTGAGGGTGCTTGGGGGAGGAGAGCTGAGGGTGCTTGGGGGAGGAGCGCTGAGGGTGCTTGGGGGAGGAGAGTAAGCACCCCGTTCCCATCCGCCCACTGAATGGGTATGGGGTGCATAAGGACATGAATATAATCGTCAAATGCCACATTGGTCTCAAAGAGGGTAAACTCTGCCATACAACCCTGATGGAATTATATGACGATAACAGAAACCCAGCAAGACTGTGACGGGTGTTGTAGTGGATAACGAAGCATCTGATGGAGGCAAAATCTCGGTGAGATAAGTATTATCAGAATGGCAAGAAGTGTTCTGAATGGTAATTCTGGAGATTCGTCATGTTCCTGATTTATATGAATGATAAACACAGATAAACAAAGATGCTCATGAAATCAGACTACATGAATGACCATACCAAGTGGCTTCTAGAGTTCAACTACAGAAAATGCAAAGAAAGAAAATGACTTTATTTACTTGTGCTCGGCAAGGAAGGCCTAAGTAAATAAATGGAAGGAAAACTTTCCTGGAGTCAGAAAAAATGTAGGATAGCCACTCGTAGCCTCCCGAATTAGTAACTGGGCGTCCACAATGCAAGCCGAGTTGGTAGCGATACTGGTAGCACTCGAAATTATTGACAACACTGAAGTAGACAGCTTAATTATTTCCGACTCCCTTTCCTCACTACGAGCAATAAACAGTTTGCAATCAAGTAATAACGTGCTTGTCTTGGAAGCTAGACGTAGATATATAAGAATATTTAGCAAGAGGGTAAATATAAAAATGTTGTGGATTCCTTCTCACATTGGCCTGCAGGAACATGACAAAGTTGACGCCCTTGCTAAGGCTGCAGTAAATAAAGACAGTATTGAACGGAATCTTGAGTTATCAAATAGGTCCCTTAAAGTGTCATTAGACAAGAACTCCTGGATGAATTTGAGGAAAGTAGAACAGTGCAAACTGGAACTAGCAGGTCCATTGTTCATCACAATGAAATGTGTGAAGTAAAACATGTGTATGGGGCAAGTAACAAAGTCAGTAGACAAACAGATGTTGTCACAGCTCGTATAAGACTTGGCTACAAGTATCTCTGGCAGTTCGGCTTGTATAGGGCTCTAGATGAAGTAAAGTGTAAAGTGTGTGGACAAAGACAGTGACACACACTCGAACACTATATCTTGGATTGTAGTAAAATTGAGCCTTTTAAAGATAAATGTAAGCTCACTCTGTATGATATGGCAACCTATCTTATTACCATGGATAAATTACCTGAAATCCTTGCACTGTATCCACATTTCGCTTCCAGTAGATGAACGACATATGAGATTCAGAAACAAGTAGTGTATTGTGAGGACTAATAATAAACAGAAGCTCCCCTATGACTCTGTAATGTCCCCATTGGTCAAACAATTATGTATTAGCGATAAGACCTACCATTAATGTATAATGACTTACTGTAAATATGTAGCTCTTGAAATAGCACTTTCTCTGTAACTAGCTGACATTGTAACTATAAGGTGTGAAGGATAGATGAAATTGTTTATGTAATAATCTAAGATGAGGTCTGATAAAGACCTTTTGTGCCCTCTGTAATGCTTTCGCGCTACCGCTCACAGGATGAGTATGGGGTGCACAATAAACTAGCCGCCTTCGGCGGCAACAATCAAAAGCCTCCCACCTGAAGCTCACATCACCCGGATACCCCCAGCTATAAGGAGTAGTGAAGGTCCTTGAAAAACATTTATCATATCAAGTCTGACATAAGCAGCACAGCAATTTAAAGTCGAACACAAACATGGTTACAGAATAGTCGTGAACTCTGCCACCAGACTAAACCCAGAGCTTTATTTTAGAAGGAAAGACCACAGAAACTAAACCTCACATTACTGGAAGAAATAGCAAACGAGGAAGACATGATCAGAACATACAAAATACTTTCAGAAGATAACAGGGTGGACGAAGTCTGACGTGTGCGCTCACGTAGTGGCCGCAGAATGCTCCACATGGATATTATGTTTCATTGTCAAAATAGTAAAATAATAGAGTAAAGTGGGGAGGAGAACTTGACACACACGATTTTTTTTATCTTTATTTGATAAAATACAATATAAATCATATACACATAAGTTTTACAAGGCAATACTACATTCACACGATATCAAGTGGAATCGAATCTGATCAAGAGTGGAGAAGCGGAATCCAAGAGCTCATCCACCGCATAAAGAGTTGGGCGAACAACACAAAAATATTCTCATTGATTTTCTCGACCAGTGTTGTCACTGGATGTTGTCACCGGGTGTTGTCACCAGGTGTTGTCACCAGGTGTTGTCACTGGATGTTGTCACCGGGTGTTGTCACCAGGTGTTGTCACCAGGTGTTGTCACTGAATGTTGTCACCGGGTGTTGTCACCAGGTGTTGTCACCAGGTGTTGTCACTGGGTGTTGTCACCAGGTGTTGTCACTGGGTGTTGTCACCAGGTGTTGTCACCGGGTGTTGTCACCAGGTGTTGTCACTGGGTGTTGTCACCAGGTGTTGTCACCAGGTGTTGTCACCGGGTGTTGTCACCAGGTGTTGTCACCGGGTGTTGTCACCAGGTGTTGTCACCGGGTGTTGTCACCAGGTGTTGTCACTGGATGTTGTCACCGGGTGTTGTCACCAGGTGTTGTCACCGGGTGTTGTCACCAGGTGTTGTCACTGGGTGTTGTCACCGGGTGTTGTCACCGGTGTTGTCACCAGGTGTTGTCACCAGGTGTTGTCACCGGGTGTTGTCACCGGGTGTTGTCACCAGGTGTTGTCACCAGGTGTTGTCACCGGGTGTTGTCACCAGGTGTTGTCACCAGGTGTTGTCACTGGTGTTGTCACCAGGTGTTGTCACCAGGTGTTGTCACCAGGTGTTGTCACCGGGTGTTGTCACCAGATGTTGTCACCAGGTGTTGTCACCGGGTGTTGTCACCAGGTGTTGTCACCGGTGTTGTCACCAGGTGTTGTCACCGGGTGTTGTCACCGGGTGTTGTCACCAGGTGTTGTCACCGGGTGTTGTCACCAGGTGTTGTCACCAGTGTTGTCACCGGGTGTTGTCACCAGGTGTTGTCACCAGGCGTTGTCACTGGGTGTTGTCACCAGGTGTTGTCACCGGGTGTTGCACCAGGTGTTGTCACTGTACACCCATGACCCCCCCCCCCTAGAGTTCTCAACCAGGGAAGTCTGCTCCAAGAGCAGACTTCCGGAAAACCGGAAGAAACCTCCGGTTTCTTGTATGTTGATTAAAAATTCCTGGGTTAGTCTTATTCAGCATAGTTTCAAGTATGTAATAATTCATGATATCTTGTCAACAGGGGTAAGGGAGTAGACCCCAGATCCTCATGTGTAAACATGCTTGGATTTCCCCCTTTTAGCCAGGTCAGAGGTCAGCCACACACGAAATTAATAAGTCCTCTCTTGAAACAGTGTATGTTTAATGTCAAACAAGTGGGGAGAATTCTTGAGTGTTTGTGCACGTGTAGCCGACCTCTTCTTGGTGTAGGGAGTAGGTAGCAACAGTCTTCCCCTCCCCCTTTGTGAGGTGTATATAGAGGGCTTGTAGACCCAGGAAGAGGAGAGTGATCAGGACGGCCGGGTCCAGAGAGGTGCTGTGTAGACATCTCCAGCCAAGGGGGAGAGACAGAGGTCTTAATTAAGGTAATGTGTGTGATCTCTGTAATTTTGTTCCATGTCTAAATTTCTTAACTTGTTGCCAGTGTTAGAGTAGGTTTTATTGTGGTGTTTAGTATATTTGGTATCTCAATAACTCATGTTAAATTCCCGTCTGTGTCAATTGTTGAATCCTCTTAGAATCTTTGGTTATCGTGGCTGACAACCGTCCCATAAATAATGACAGTATAGAAAGTACTCTCCAAGCCAAGCAATGTTTCTTGCCTCGTTGCTTGATTAGTCTCAGTGGTCAAAGGCAGGATGGTGGCAGCGTATTTAATCCTGTGTAGCATTTCCTTGTTGCAGTGTACTTTTGGTCCTGGTGTAACCAGCATATGTCAGCTCGTATTACAAGTGTTCAATAACAGTGTTACCAAGTGCAACTGATAGGAAGTGTTACTCAGGATAAGAAGTGTGTACATTTATTAGTTTAGTATTCATTATAGAAGGTCACAGTGGTGACTATTTTACCCGGTTTTACATTGGGTATCGTACCCAATGTTACAATGTTGGCCGTAGTGGATGTCAATGTTACAATGGTAGCAGCGGGTGTTTCAATAAGTTGTGGGTGTGTGTCACAGTTTATTGGGGGTCCAGCGCGCGGCTGCTCGGGTTCGTTGCTGTTTGTATGTTTAAGCGGGCTCGCGATTTCGTTGCTCGGAGCCACACGTACTTTAAGTGTTTATGGATTTAGTGCGTCATATGGGAAACTGAGAGAGTTTGGGGTATGCGCGTCGCTCTGAAATCTATGGACAGAAATTAGTTCTCGTTTCTCTGCATACTTTCAGGGTGTACAACCAGTTATAGGTTGTACAGCAATCTGTTCGGCAGGTTGTTGAGAAATTATCAGTGAAGGACGCTTACTGATATAATTTTCTGAAGTACTAGGAGTTGCTTCAAGTTCTAGATTGTAGCGGTAAGGTCGCAGACGGCGTACGTGTCGCCTAGAGTGTGGGCTGAGTTGTCATCATAGAGGGGGTCATGTTTGCAGCGAGGCTGACCTCAAATATTCTAGTCGTGAATTGTGTCTTAGGAGGACGGCACTAGTGTTGGATGTTTGTCCAAGGGCGGGTCAGACGTAGCTACCGTCGTGGCTCACCGAAGAACATCGTATTAATCACCACGAGAGAAGCCTTAAAATTAGTTCCGGTAGTCTTTACAAGGGTGATTCGTCACCTAGAGTAGTCTTACTTTCAGGGTGTGCAGGGTGCATGGAGATTGACCCTGGCACTATTGTCTTGTGCGGTATGGGTTGGCCGACAAGTGTTCTGTAACTTACGGTTCGGTTGCAGAGTTTTGATGTCAGTTGTTTTTATTTTACCATGTTTTATAATTTGTATACTCATAGGTTTGGCTGTGGGTCATGAGGTACCCAGCAGAGGTTTAGGGTAAATGTTACCTGTTATTTTTAATTACTTAGATTTTATGTTAGAATGAATATTATGTCTATTTTCATGTTGTTGATCATTTTATTTGTGTATGTTTTGTCTTCAGATCTCTGAGGAAGACTTGCTAGCCTGCCTAGTGGGTGCAGGCAGATGTGTCCATTGGATCATAGTATCTTTATTGTCATGTATTGTAACTCAGGGTGGTATTATGTAGCCTTGTGGCATTACTTGTTTTTTTTAACGTTATATGATTTTTAGTTGTAAGTTTCCTGTTCCATTTGGGTATTTTGTGTTATTTTTGTTTATATGTCATGCTAGTTTTAAAGCGATTTTTGTTTGAGTCTTCCAGCCTTCGGGAAAGTCTTGCTGGACTGCCTTGTGTGCAGTCGGGATTTGTCTTTTTATATACTTTTGTCGTGTTTGATATGTCGGAATTGTATCATGTGTGAGGGTGTCATTGCTTGTACTTTTGCCAAGATTTATTTTTTTTGTACTTTTGTTGTTTTTCATTTTACATTTATGTATTGTTTTCTACTGAAGTGTTACTGTATAATGTACTTTACATCATGTTAATTTAGTTAGGTTACTTTTATCAATATGTCACTGGCAATTTTTTTTTTCTCTTTTAGGTTTTAGTTATAGTAGTTTGGATGAGTTAGGATAAGACAAATTGTGCTTAATTTCATACACACGATTTTGTCTTAACCCCGGGGAAAGGAGCTGTAACCCCATGACCCCCCCCCCCCTAGAGTTCTCAACCAGGGAAGTCCTGCTCCAAGAGGTCAGCCCAGATGACCTCCGGTTTCTTGTATGTTGATTAAAAATTCCTGGGTTTGTCTTATTCAGCATAGTTCAAGTATGTAATATTTCATGATACTCTTGTCAACAGGGTAAGGGAGTAGACCCCAGATCCTCATGTGTAAAAACATGCTTGGATTTCCCCTTTTTTAGCCAGCAGAGTCAGAGTCATCCACACACGAAATTAATAAGTCCTCTCTTGAAACAAGTGTATGTTTAATGTCAAACAGTGGGGAGAATTCTTGAGTGTTTGTGCCGTGTAGCCGACCTCTTCTTGGTGTAGGGTGTAGGTAGCAACAGTAAATCTTCCCCCCCCCCCCTATGTGAGGTGTATATAGGGGCTTGTAGACCCAGGAAGAGGAGAGTGATCAGGATGGCCGGGTCCAGAGAGGTGCTGTGTAGGACATCCCCAGCCAGGGGGAGAGACAGAGGTCTTAATTAAGGTAATGTGTGGTGATCTCTGTAATTTTGTTCCATGTCTAAATTTCTTAACTTGTTGCCAGTGTAGAGTAGGTTTATTGTGGTGATTAGTATAATTTGGTATCTCAATAAACTCATGCTAAATTTCCCGTCCGTGTCAATTGTTGAATCCTTTAGAATTTTGGTTATCGTGGCTGACAACCGTCCATAAATAATGACAGATATAGAAAGTACTCTCCAAGCAAAGCAATGTTTCTTGCCACATTGCTTGATTAGTCTCAGTGGTCAAAGGCAGGATGGTGGCAGCGTATTTAATCCTGTGTAGCATTTCCTTGTTGGCAGTGTACTTTTGGTCCGTGTAACCCATCAGATGTCAGCTCATATTACAAGTGTTCAATAACAGTGTTACAAGTGCAACTTATAGGAAGTGTTACTCAGGATTAAATATGCTGCCACCATCCTGCCTTTGACCACTGAGACTAATCAAGCAACGAGGCAAGAAACATTGCTTGGCTTGGAGAGTACTTTCTATAACTGTCATTATTTATGGGACGGTTGTCAGCCACGATAACCAAAAGATTCTAAGAGGATTCAACAATTGACACGGACGGGAAATTTAACATGAGTTTATTGAGATACCAAATTATACTAAACACCACAATAAAACCTACTCTAACACTGGCAACAAGTTAAGAAATTTAGACATGGAACAAATTACAGAGATCACACACATTACCTTAATTAAGACCTCTGTCTCTCCCCCTGGCTGGGGATGTCCTACACAGCACCTCTCTGGACCCGGCCGTCCTGATCACTTTCCTCTTCCTGGGTCTACAAGCCCTCTATATACACCTCACATAGGGGGGGAGGGAAGATTTACTGTTGCTACCTACCCAGTACACCAAGAAGAGGTCGGCTACACGTGCACAAACACTCAAGAAATCTCCCCACTTGTTTGACATTAAACATACACTGTTTCAAGAGAGGACTTATTAATTTCGTGTGTGGCTGACATCTGACCTGGCTAAAAGGGGGAAATCCAAGCATGTTTACACATGAGGATCTGGGGTCTACTCCCTTACCCTGTTGACAAGAGTATCATGAAATATTACATACTTGAAACTATGCTGAATAAGACTAACCCAGGAATTTTTAATCAACATACAAGAAACCGGACGTCATCTGGGCTGACCTCTTGGAGCAGACTTCCCTGGTTGAGAACTCTAGGGGGGGGGGGGGGTCATGGGTGTTACAGCACCAGGTGTTTGTCACCAGGTTTTGTCACCGGGTGTTGTCACCAGGTGTGTCACCGGGTGTTGTCACGGGTGTTGTCACCGGGTGTGTTGTCACCGGGTGTGTCACCGGGTGTTGTCACCGGGTGTTGTCACCAGGTGTGTCACGGGTTGTTGTCACAGAAGGAATTATTAATTAATGATGTAAGTCATCGGGGCGTCACAACAACCGAGGATTGGAGCCATGTATTCCAACCTAAAGAAGGATCTCTCGAGCGTGGTCGTGTTGACATCCGCGGTNAATGGGCAAAGTTTCTTTCACCCTGTATGCCCCTGTTACCTAGCAGTAAATAGGTACCTGGGAGTTAGTCAGCTGTCACGGGCTGCTTCCTGGGGTGGGTGTGTGTGTGTGTGGTGTGAAAAAAAAAGTAGTTAGTGTAGTTAGTAAACAGTTGATTGACAGTTGAGAGGCGGGCCGAAAGAGCAAAGCTCAACCCCCGTAAAATACAACTAAGTGAATACAGCGTGAGTGTCCCCGTGTGTGTAACACAGTGTGAGTGTCCCCTGGTGTGTAACACAGTGTGAGTGTCCCCTGGTGTGTAACACAGCGTGAGTGTCCCCTGGTGTGTAACACAGTGTGAGTGTCCCCTGGTGTGTAACACAGCGTGAGTGTCCCCTGGTGTGTAACACAGCGTGAGTGTCCCCGTGTGTGTAACACAGTGTGAGTGTCCCTGGTGTGTACACAGCGTGAGTGTCCCCTGGTGTGTAACACAGCGTGAGTGTCCCCTGGTGTGTAACACAGTGTGAGTGTCCCCTGGTGTGTAACACAGCGTGAGTGTCCCCTGGTGTGTAACACAGCATGAGTGTCCCTGGTGTGTAACACAGCATGAGTGTCCCCTGGTGTGTAACACAGCGTGAGTGTCCCTGAGTGTCCCCTAGTGTGTAACACAGCATGAGTGTCCCCTGGTGTGTAACACAGTGTGAGTGTCCCCGTGTGTGTAACACAGTGTGAGTGTCCCCTGGTGTGTAACACAGCGTGAGTGTCCCCAGGTGTGTAACACAGCGTGAGTGTCCCCGTGTGTGTAACACAGTGTGAGTGTCCCCTGGTGTGTAACACAGCGTGAGTGTCCCCTGGTGTGTAACACAGCGTGAGTGTCCCCTGGTGTGTAACACAGTGTGAGTGTCCCCTGGTGTGTAACACAGCGTGAGTGTCCCCTGGTGTGTAACACAGCATGAGTGTCCCCTAGTGTGTAACACAGCGTGAGTGTCCCTGAGTGTCCCCTAGTGTGTAACACAGCATGAGTGTCCCCTGGTGTGCAACACAGTGTGAGTGTCCCCGTGTGTGTAACACAGTGTGAGTGTCCCCTGGTGTGTAACACAGCGTGAGTGTCCCCGTGTGTGTAACACAGTGTGAGTGTCCCCTGGTGTGTAACACAGCGTGAGTGTCCCCTGGTGTGTAACACAGTGTGAGTGTCCCCTAGTGTGTAACACAGCGTGAGTGTCCCTGAGTGTCCCCTAGTGTGTAACACAGCGTGAGTGTCCCCTAGTGTGTAACACAGTGTGAGTGTCCCCTGGTGTGTCACTCTTCCTGTAAGTGGACACACGTCATAGTGACAGTATTGGGCAGCGCCATTCATCCTGTGAGTGGACACACCGCCATAGTGAGAGTATTGGGCAGCGCCATTCATCCTGTGAGTGGACACACCGCCATAGTGAGAGTATTGGGCAGCACCACTCATCCTGTGAGTGAACACACCGCCATAGCAGCATGTACAACACTCCCCAATAGGAAGAAAACCCGCTGGGTTGTTCATCCTGTCACTTGTACCCAGACACAGCTGGGACTTGCTTAACTGTCTCAAGTGAACAGCTCCTCAAACAAGAAGATTAAGTTTCGTCAACCCCTAAAGTTTTACGTTATCTTGCGGGTGCAAGATGGGGAAATCTTTTGAGAACAATATTTCTATTTGACAGATAGCATTGGGGTTTACTATGCTACACATATTTATGTCATTGTGTCACTCGTAACTGTGTACGCCTGCACCAGTCTACTAGAAGTGACTGTCGGAGACACCAGGTAGATGTCAAGTAGACGCCAGGTAGGCTGACCAGAGAGGGGGGGACTGTGACGTGTAGAGCAGTGTAGAGCAAGGCACAGTAGATAGCAGTGTAGAGCAGGGCACTGTAGAGCAGGGCACAGTAGAGCAGTGTAGAGCAGGGCACCGTAGAGCAGGGCACAGTAGAGCAGTGTAGAGCAGGGCACCGTAGAGCAGGGCACAGTAGAGCAGTGTAGAGCAGGACACAGTAGAGCAGTGTAGAGCAGGGCACAGTAGAGCAGTGTAGAGCAGTGCACCGTAGAGCAGGGAACAGTAGAGCAGTGTAGAGCAGGGCACAGTAGAGCAGTGTAGAGCAGGGCACAGTAGAGCAGTGTAGAGCAGGGCACAGTAGAGCAGTGTAGAGCAGGGCACAGTAGAGCAGTGTAGAGCAGGGCACAGTAGAGCAGGGCACAGTAGAGCAGTGTAGAGCAGGGCACAGTAGAGCAGGGCACAGTAGAGCAGTGTAGAGCAGGGCACAGTAGAGCAGGGCACCGTAGAGCATGGCACAGTAGAGCAGTGTTGAGCAGGGCACAGTAGAGCAGTGTAGAGCAGGGCACCGTAGAGCAGGGCACAGTAGAGCAGTGTTGAGCAGGGCACAGTAGAGCAGTGTAGAGCAGGGCACAGTAGAGCAGTGTAGAGCAGGGCACAGTAGAGCAGTGTAGAGCAGGGCACAATAGAGCAGTGTAGAGCAGGGCACAGTAGAGCAGTGTACAGCAGGGCACAGTAGAGCAGTGTAGAGAAGGGCACAGTAGAGCAGTGTAGAGCAGGGCACAGTAGAGCAGTGTAGAGCAGGGCACAGTAGAGCAGTGTAGAGCAGGGCACAGTAGAGCAGTGTAGAGCAGGGCACAGTAGAGCAGTGTAGAGCAGGGCACAGTAGAGCAGTGTAGAGCAGGGCACAGTAGAGCAGTGTAGAGCAGGGCACAGTAGAGCAGTGTAGAGCAGGGCACAGTAGAGCAGTGTAGAGCAGGGCACAGTAGAGCAGTGTAGAGCAGGGCACAGTAGAGCAGTGTAGAGCAGGGCACAGTAGAGCAGGGCACAGTAGAGCAGTGTAGAGCAGGGCACAGTAGAGCAGGGCACAGTAGGTAGCAGTGTAGAGCAGGGCACAGTACAGCAGTGTAGAGCAGGGCACAGTAGAGCAGGGCACAGTAGATAGCAGTGTAGAGCAGGGCACAGTAGAGCAGTGTAGAGCAGGGCACAGTAGAGCAGTGTAGAGCAGGGCACAGTAGAGCAGTGTAGAGCAGGGCACAGTAGAGCAGTGTAGAGCAGGGCACAGTAGAGCAGTGTAGAGCAGGGCACAGTAGAGCAGTGTAGAGCAGGGCACAGTAGAGCAGTGTAGAGCAGGGCACAGTAGAGCAGGGCACAGTAGAGCAGTGTAGAGCAGGGCACAGTAGAGCAGGGCACAGTAGGTAGCAGTGTAGAGCAGGGCACAGTACAGCAGTGTAGAGCAGGGCACAGTAGAGCAGGGCACAGTAGATAGCAGTGTAGAGCAGGGCACAGTACAGCAGTGTAGAGCAGGGCACAGTACAGCAGTGTAGAGCAGGGCACAGTACAGCAGTGTAGAGCAGGGCACAGTAGAGCAGGGCACAGTAGATAGCAGTGTAGAGCAGGGCACAGTACAGCAGTGTAGAGCAGGGCACAGTAGATAGCAGTATTAGGAAGCATTCATGTTGTACACAGTGTGGTCGCGAGCTTGGCGCCACCTGGTTATCTTGAGGTTATCTTGAGATGATTTCGGGGCTTTAGTGTCCCCGCGGCCCGGTCCTCGACTAGGCCTCTACCCCCAGGAAGCAGCCCGTGACAGCTGACTAACACCCAGGTACCTATTTTACTGCTAGGTAACAGGGGCATAGGGTGAAAGAAACTCTGCCCATTGTTTCTCGCCGGCGCCTGGGATCGAACCCGGGACCTCAGGATCACAAGTCCAGTGTGCTGTCCGCTCGGCCGACCGGCTCCCAAAAAAAAGCTCCCAAAACCTAGGGAACATCCTTGTAGTGTAGCTCCCCAGTGGCAGCTTCCTGTCAGTCAGTGTAGCTCCCCAGTGGCAGCTTCCTGTCAGTCAGTGTAGCTCCCCAGTGGCAGCTTCCTGTCAGTCAGTGTAGCTCCCCAGTGGCAGCTTCCTGTCAGTCAGTGTAGCTCCCCAGTGGTAGCTTCCTGTCAGTCAGTGTAGCTCCCCAGTGGCAGCTTCCTGTCAGTCAGTGTAGCTCCCCAGTGGCAGCTTCCTGTCAGTCAGTGTAGCTCCCCAGTGGTAGCGTCCTGTCAGTCAGTGTAGCTCCCCAGTGGTAGCTTCCTGTCAGTCAGTGTAGCACCCCAGTGGCAGCTTCCTGTCAGTCAGTGTAGCTCCCCAGTGGTAGCTTCCTGTCAGTCAGTGTAGCTCCCCAGTGGCAGCTTCCTGTCAGTCAGTGTAGCTCCCCAGTGGCAGCTTCCTGTCAGTCAGTGTAGCACCCCAGTGGCAGCTTCCTGTCAGTCAGTGTAGCACCCCAGTGGCAGCTTCCTGTCAGTCAGTGTAGCACCCCAGTGGCAGCTTCCTGTCAGTCAGTGTAGCTCCCCAGTGGTAGCTTCCTGTCAGTCAGTGTAGCACCCCAGTGGCAGCTTCCTGTCAGTCAGTGTAGCTCCCCAGTGGTAGCTTCCTGTCAGTCAGTGTAGCTCCCCAGTGGCAGCTTCCTGTCAGTCAGTGTAGCTCCCCAGTGGCAGCTTCCTGTCAGTCAGTGTAGCACCCCAGTGGCAGCTTCCTGTCAGTCAGTGTAGCTCCCCAGTGGTAGCGTCCTGTCAGTCAGTGTAGCTCCCCAGTGGTAGCTTCCTGTCAGTCAGTGTAGCACCCCAGTGGCAGCTTCCTGTCAGTCAGTGTAGCACCCCAGTGGCAGCTTCCTGTCAGTCAGTGTAGCTCCCCAGTGGTAGCTTCCTGTCAGTCAGTGTAGCTCCCCAGTGGTAGCTTCCTGTCAGTCAGTGTAGCTCCCCAGTGGCAGCGTCCTGTCAGTCAGTGTAGCTCCCCAGTGGCAGCGTCCTGTCAGTCAGTGTAGCTCCCCAGTGGTAGCGTCCTGTCAGTCAGTGTAGGCGCACAGCAACACGGGCGTCCACCTGTGATGGTTGAGACAATAGGCCTACTCCCTGAGCCCAGTTCTATAGGCCAGCTGTCAGGTGATGTGTGACGTTGTTGCTGACCGAGGCTCAGTGCACATCACGATGAACTAAAAGCAAATTAAAACAATTTAAGTATACATTAGTATAATAAAGTTACATTAATTATTTTCTCCAATAGGTCACTGAGAGAGCTAGACACGAGTGTAGACACAATTCTTAGGGCCATGGGCAAGGCTGAGACCACACTGTTTTGAGGGTTGAGAGGCGAGTCCTCAGAGCTGAAGCTCAACCATTTCCAGCACAATAGCTCTTGGATCCCGCCTTTCTAACCATTTGTTTTTCCTCTTATGTCTACTACATATATTGCTCTCTAATACACTCTCCCAGGTACGCCTGGGAGTAACTCCCTAACTCTTACTGTCTAACTCCCAGGTACCTATTTGCTAGTAGATGAACAGAGACGTCAGGGGAAAGAAAACTCTGCCGATTTGTTGCTGTCTTTGCCGGGAATCGAACCCTGGCCCTTAAGATTACGACCCCAAGTTACGTCCACTCAGTTACGAGACCCTTGTGTGTAATTACCTAAGTGTAATTACCGGTTTTGGCCTCCACTACCTTCTCACCAGCTTGTTCCAACCGTCTACCCGTCTACCACTCGGTAATAATGTTTAACTGATCTCTAACCCTGTCCATGGAGGACAGAAGAAAATGTATATATGCTGGTTAGCATTGTAAATGTGTGGCCACGTCTGTGGTAGAAAATAATAACAAAATAAAAAAAAAAAAAAACTCGGTAATAGAAAACTTTCTAATGTTTTGTCGGCACCTTTGTTTCCTTAGCTTTAATTCTTGTCCTTTGTTCGTGAAGTTGCTGGTGTTAGGAATTTTTCTTTGTCAATTTGGTCAATTCCTGTTAGTATTTTGTAAGTGGTGATCACGTCTCCCTTTTTTTCTTCTATCTTGTAGTCTTGGCATGTTTAACGCCTTTAGTCTCTTCTCGTAACTCTTGTTTTTCAGTTCCGGAGAACATTTTGTGTCATGCCGTTGCACCTTTTCCAGTTTATTTATGTGCTTCTTCAGATTTGTGCACCACACACCTGCTGCATATTCCAGTTTTGGTCTCACAAAAGTCATGAACAGTTCCTTTAGTGTTTCACCATCCATGTATTTAAAAATACTTCTGAAGTTGGAAAGGGACACACATACGCACCTCTGGCAACAACCTGCTGTCCAAAACCACCTCTAGGTCTCCTTCTTTATTACAGTTATGTAATTCCTTTCCACATAATTTGTAAGTTGTGTGTTATCTATTTTCTCCGATTCCATATTCCATAATGTGTGTGTGTACTCACCTAGTTGTGCTTGCACGGAACGAGCTTTGGCTCTTTGGCCCCGCCTCTCAACCGTCAATCTACTGGTGTACAGAGTCCTGAGCTCGAGCTCTATCATTTCTACCCTTGAAACTGTGTACAGGTGTGGTGTACTCCACCACATCACTTCCTGAGGCATTCCATTTCCTAACCACTCTGACACTAAAGAAAAAAAAGTTCTTTCTAATGTCTCTATTAGCTTAGCATTTTAAAAGCACCGACTCACCTTCAGTGGTTGATTGTTCAATAAACCCTTGAAAAATATCCAGGGAGGACAGCAGAAAATGTATATATGCTGGTTAGCATTGTAAATGTGTGGCCACGTCTGTGGTAGAAAATAATAATAAAAAAAATGTCTCTCTATGGCTCATTTGGGTGTTCAGTTTCCACCTGTGTCCCATAGTGCGTGTGTCTCTTGTGTTAAATAAACTGTCTTTATCAATTTCTTTAAGGATTTTGTCTAACAGGTCAGGTGTGATGTTGGGCGTGTGTGTGCACGCGCGTGTGCCAGCACCCGAGGGAGTACCAGAAGGTGAACAAGAACCATGTGGAGCGGCTGGTAGCCGCTGACATCACACACCTCTTGAGACCTCACTCGCCGCCTTTATTGCTGGCTACATTTCTCTCACACGCTCACTCTAATGTGTTTACTGGCGGTTTACCCCAGGGAGGAGACCTGAGGGTTTACCCCAGGGAGGAGACCTCAGGGTTTACCCCAGGGAGGAGACCTGAGGGTTTACCCCAGGGAGGAGACCTCAGGGTTTACCCCAGGGAGGAGACCTGAGGGTTTACCCCAGGGAGGAGAGCTGAGGGTGCTTGGGGGAGGAGACCTGAGGGTGCTTGGGGGAGGAGAGCTGAGGGTGCTTGGGGAGGAGACCTGAGGGTGCTTGGGGGAGGAGACCTGAGGGTGCTTGGGGAGGAGACCTGAGGGTGCTTGGGGGAGGAGACCTGAGGGTGCTTGGGGGAGGAGACCTGAGGGTGCTTGGGGGAGGAGACCTGAGGGTGCTTGGGGAGGAGACCTGAGGGTGCTTGGGGGAGGAGACCTGAGGGTGCTTGGTGGAGGAGACCTGAGGGTGCTTGGTGGAGGAGACCTGAGGGTGCTTGGTGGAGGAGACCTGAAGGTGCTTGGGGGAGGAGACCTGAGGGTGCTTGTGGAGGAGACCTGAGGGTGCTTGGTGGAGGAGACCTGAGGGTGCTTGGTGGAGGAGACCTGAGGGTGCTTGGGGGAGGAGACCTGAGGGTGCTTGGTGGAGGAGACCTGAGGGTGCTTGGTGGAGGAGACCTGAGGGTGCTTGGGGAGGAGACCTGAGGGTGCTTGGGGGAGGAGCGCTGAGGGTGCTTGGTGGAGGAGACCTGAGGGTGCTTGGGGGAGGAGAGCTGAGGGTGCTTGTGGAGGAGAGCTGAGGGTGCTTGGTGGAGGAGACCTGAGGGTGCTTGGGGGAGGAGAGCTGAGGGTGCTTGGGGGAGGAGAGCTGAGGGTGCTTGGGGGAGGAGCGCTGAGGGTGCTTGGTGGAGGAGAGCTGAGGGTGCTTGGTGGAGGAGACCTGAGGGTGCTTGGGGGAGGAGAGCTGAGGGTGCTTGGGGGAGGAGAGCTGAGGGTGCTTGGTGGAGGAGAGCTGAGGGTGCTTGGTGGAGGAGAGCTGAAGGTGCTTGGGGGAGGAGAGTAAGCACCCCGTACCCATCCGCCCACTGAATGGGTATGGGGTGCATAAGGAAATGAATATAATCGTCAAATGGCACATTGGTCTCAAAGAGGGTAAACTCTGCCATACAACCCTGATGGAATTATATGACGATAACAGAAACCCAGCAAGACTGTGACGGGTGTTGTAGTGGATAACGAAGCATCTGATGGAGGCAAAATCTCGGTGAGATAAGTATTATCAGAATGGCAAGAAGTGTTCTGAATGGTAATTCCGGAGATTCGTCATGTTCCTGATTTATATGAATGATAAACACAGATAAACAAAGATGCTCATGAAATCAGACTACATGAATGACCATACCAAGTGGCTTCTAGAGTTCAACTACAGAAAATGCAAAGAAAGAAAATGACTTTATTTACTTGTGCTCGGCAAGGAAGGCCTAAGTAAATAAATGGAAGGAAAACTTTCCTGGAGTCAGAAAAAATGTAGGATAGCCACTCGTAGCCTCCCGAATTAGTAACTGGGCGTCCACAATGCAAGCCGAGTTGGTAGCGATACTGGTAGCACTCGAAATTATTGACAACACTGAAGTAGACAGCTTAATTATTTCTGACTCCCTTTCCTCACTACGAGCAATAAACAGTTTGCAATCAAGTAATAACGTGCTTGTCTTGGAAGCTAGACGTAGATATATAAGAATATTTAGCAAGAGGGTAAATATAAAAATGTTGTGGATTCCTTCTCACATTGGCCTGCAGGAACATGACAAAGTTGACGCCCTTGCTAAGGCTGCAGTAAATAAAGACAGTATTGAACGAAATCTTGAGTTATCAAATAGGTCCCTTAAAAGTGTCATTAGACAAGAACTCCTGGATGAATTTGAAGAAAGTAGAACTGTGCAAACTGGAACTAGCAGGTCCATTGTTCATCACAATGAAATGTGTGAAGTAAAACATGTGTATGGGGCAAGTAACAAAGTCAGTAGACTAACAGATGTTGTCACAGCTCGAATAAGACTTGACTACAAGTATCTCTGGCAGTTCGGCTTGTATAGTGATCTAGATGAAGTAAAGTGTAAAGTGTGTGGACAAAGACAGTGACACACACTCGAACACTATATCTAGGATTGTAGTAAAATTGAGCCATTTAGAGATAAATCTAAGCTCACTCTGTATGATATGGCAACCTATCTTATTACCATGGATAAATTACCTGAAATTCTTGCACTGTATCCACATTTCGCTTCCAGTAGATATGAACGACATATGAGATTCAGAAACAAGTAGTGTATTGTGAGGACTAATAATAAACAGAAGCTCCCCTATGACTCTGTAATATCTCCATTGGCCAAACTATTATGTATTAGCGATAAGACCTACCATTAATGTATAATGACTTACTGTAAATATGTAGCTCTTGTAATAGCACTTTCTCTGTAACTAGCTGACATTGTAACTATAAGGTGTGAAGGATAGATGAAATTGTTTATGTAATAATCTAAGATGAGGTCTGATAAAGACCTTTTGTGCCCTCTGTAATGCTTTCGCGCTACCGCTCACAGGATGAGTATGGGGTGCACAATAAACTTGCCGCCTTCGGCGGCAACAATCAAAAGCCTCCCACCTGAAGCTCACATCACCCGGATACCCCCAGCTATAAGGAGTAGTGAAGGTCCTTGAAAAACATTTATCATATCAAGTCTGACATAAGCAGCACAGCAATTTAAAGTCGAACACAAACATGGTTAGAGAATAGTCGTGAACTCTGCCACCAGACTAAACCCAGAGCTTTATTTTAGAAGGAAAGACCACAGAAACTAAACCTCACATTACTGGAAGAAATAGCAAACGAGGAAGACATGATCAGAACATACAAAATACTTTCAGAAGATAACAGGGTGGACGAAGTCTGACGTGTGCGCTCACGTAGTGGCCGCAGAATGCTCTACACGGATATTATGTTTCATTGTCAAAATAGTAAAATAATAGAGTAAAGTGGTGGAGGAGAACTTGACACACGATTTTTTTTATCTTTATTTGATAAAATACAATATAAATCATATACACATAAGTTTTACAAGGCAATACTACATTCACACGATATCAAGTGGAATCGAATCTGATCAAGAGTGAGAAGCGGAATCCAAGAGCTCATCCACCGCATAAAGAGTTGGGCGAACAACACAAAAATATTCTCATTGATTCTCTCGACCAGTGTTGTCACCAGGTGTTGTCACCGGTGTTGTCACTGGATGTTGTCACCGGGTGTTGTCACCAGGTGTTGTCACCAGGTGTTGTCACTGGGTGTTGTCACCAGGTGTTGTCACTGGGTGTTGTCACTGGGTGTTGTCACCGGTGTTGTCACCGGTGTTGTCACCGGGTGTTGTCACCAGGTGTTGTCACCAGGTGTTGTCACTGGATGTTGTCACCGGGTGTTGTCACCGGGTGTTGCCACCGGGTGTTGTCACCAGGTGTTGTCACCGTGTGTTGTCACTGGGTGTTGTCACCGGGTGTTGCCACCGGGTGTTGTCACCAGGTGTTGTCACCAGGTGTTGTCACCAGGTGTTGTCACCGGGTGTTGTCACCAGGTGTTGTCACCGGGTGTTGTCACTGGGTGTTGTCACCGGGTGTCGTCACCAGGTGTCGTCACCAGGTGTTGTCACCGGGTGTTGTCACCGGGTGTTGTCACCAGGTGTTGTCACCGGGTGTTGTCACCAGGTGTTGTCACCAGGTGTTGTCACCAGGAGTTGTCACCGCGTGTTGTCACCAGGTGTTGTCACCAGGTGTTGTCACCAGGTGTTGTCACTGGGTGTTGTCACCGGGTGTTGTCACCAGGTGTCGTCACCAGGTGTTGTCACCGTGTGTTGTCACTGGGTGTTGTCACCGGGTGTCGTCACCAGGTGTCGTCACCAGGTGTTGTCACCGGGTGTTGTCACCGGGTGTTGTCACCAGGTGTTGTCACCGGGTGTTGTCACCAGGTGTTGTCACCGGTGTTGTCACCAGGTGTTGTCACCGGGTGTTGTCACCAGGTGTTGTCACCGGGTGTTGTCACCGGGTGTTGTCACCAGGTGTTGTCACCGGGTGTTGTCGCCAGGTGTTGTCACCAGGTGTTGTCACCAGGTGTTGTCACCGGGTGTTGTCACCGGGTGTTGTCACCAGGTGTTGTCACCGGGTGTTGTCACCGGGTGTTGTCACCGGGTGTTGTCACCAGGTGTTGTCACCGGGTGTTGTCACCAGGTGTTGTCACCAGGTGTTGTCACCGGGTGTTGTCACCAGGTGTTGTCACCGGGTGTTGTCACCAGGTGTTGTCACCGGGTGTTGTCACCAGGTGTTGTCACTGGGTGTTGTCACTGGGTGTTGCCACCAGGTGTTGTCACCAGGTGTTGTCACTGGGTGTTGTCACCGGGTGTTGTCACTAGGTGTTGTCACCAGGTGTTGTCACCGGGTGTTGTCACCGGGTGTTGTCACCAGGTGTTGTCACCGGGTGTTGTCACCGGGTGTTGTCACCAGGTGTTGTCACTGGGTGTTGTCACCAGGTGTTGTCACTGGGTGTTGTCACCAGGTGTTGTCACCAGGTGTTGTCACTGGGTGTTGTCACCAGGTGTTGTCATCAGGTGTTGTCACTGGGTGTTGTCACCGGGTGTTGTCACCAGGTGTTGTCACTGGGTGTTGCCACCAGGTGTTGTCACCAGGTGTTGTCACTGGGTGTTGTCACCAGGTGTTGTCACCAGGTGTTGTCACTGGGTGTTGTCACCAGGTGTTGTCACCAGGTGTTGTCACCAGGAGTTGTCACCGCGTGTTGTCACCAGGTGTTGTCACCAGGTGTTGTCACCAGGTGTTGTCACTGGGTGTTGTCACCGGGTGTTGTCACCAGGTGTCGTCACCAGGTGTTGTCACCGTGTGTTGTCACTGGGTGTTGTCACCGGGTGTCGTCACCAGGTGTCGTCACCAGGTGTTGTCACCGGGTGTTGTCACCGGGTGTTGTCACCAGGTGTTGTCACCGGGTGTTGTCACCAGGTGTTGTCACCGGGTGTTGTCACCAGGTGTTGTCACCGGGTGTTGTCACCAGGTGTTGTCACCGGGTGTTGTCACCGGGTGTTGTCACCAGGTGTTGTCACCGGGTGTTGTCGCCAGGTGTTGTCACCAGGTGTTGTCACCAGGTGTTGTCACCGGGTGTTGTCACCGGGTGTTGTCACCAGGTGTTGTCACCGGGTGTTGTCACCGGGTGTTGTCACCGGGTGTTGTCACCAGGTGTTGTCACCGGGTGTTGTCACCAGGTGTTGTCACCAGGTGTTGTCACCGGGTGTTGTCACCAGGTGTTGTCACCGGGTGTTGTCACCAGGTGTTGTCACCGGGTGTTGTCACCAGGTGTTGTCACTGGGTGTTGTCACTGGGTGTTGCCACCAGGTGTTGTCACCAGGTGTTGTCACTGGGTGTTGTCACCGGGTGTTGTCACTAGGTGTTGTCACCAGGTGTTGTCACCGGGTGTTGTCACCGGGTGTTGTCACCAGGTGTTGTCACCGGGTGTTGTCACCGGGTGTTGTCACCAGGTGTTGTCACTGGGTGTTGTCACCAGGTGTTGTCACTGGGTGTTGTCACCAGGTGTTGTCACCAGGTGTTGTCACTGGGTGTTGTCACCAGGTGTTGTCATCAGGTGTTGTCACTGGGTGTTGTCACCGGGTGTTGTCACCAGGTGTTGTCACTGGGTGTTGTCACTGGGTGTTGCCACCAGGTGTTGTCACCAGGTGTTGTCACTGGGTGTTGTCACCGGGTGTTGTCACTAGGTGTTGTCACCAGGTGTTGTCACCGGGTGTTGTCACCGGGTGTTGTCACCAGGTGTTGTCACCGGGTGTTGTCACCGGGTGTTGTCACCAGGTGTTGTCACTGGGTGTTGTCACCAGGTGTTGTCACTGGGTGTTGTCACCAGGTGTTGTCACCAGGTGTTGTCACTGGGTGTTGTCACCAGGTGTTGTCATCAGGTGTTGTCACTGGGTGTTGTCACCGGGTGTTGTCACCAGGTGTTGTCACTGGGTGTTGCCACCAGGTGTTGTCACCAGGTGTTGTCACTGGGTGTTGTCACCAGGTGTTGTCACCAGGTGTTGTCACTGGGTGTTGTCACCAGGTGTTGTCACCAGGTGTTGTCACCAGGAGTTGTCACCGCGTGTTGTCACCAGGTGTTGTCACCAGGTGTTGTCACTGGGTGTTGTCACCGGGTGTTGTCACCAGGTGTCGTCACCAGGTGTTGTCACCGTGTGTTGTCACTGGGTGTTGTCACCGGGTGTCGTCACCAGGTGTCGTCACCAGGTGTTGTCACCGGGTGTTGTCACCGGGTGTTGTCACCAGGTGTTGTCACCGGGTGTTGTCACCAGGTGTTGTCACCGGGTGTTGTCACCAGGTGTTGTCACCGGGTGTTGTCACCAGGTGTTGTCACCGGGTGTTGTCACCGGGTGTTGTCACCAGGTGTTGTCACCGGGTGTTGTCGCCAGGTGTTGTCACCAGGTGTTGTCACCAGGTGTTGTCACCGGGTGTTGTCACCGGGTGTTGTCACCAGGTGTTGTCACCGGGTGTTGTCACCGGGTGTTGTCACCGGGTGTTGTCACCAGGTGTTGTCACCGGGTGTTGTCACCAGGTGTTGTCACCAGGTGTTGTCACCGGGTGTTGTCACCAGGTGTTGTCACGGGTGTTGTCACCAGGTGTTGTCACCGGGTGTTGTCACCAGTGTTGTCACTGGTGTTGTCACTGGGGTGTTGCCACCAGGTGTTGTCACCAGGTGTTGTCACTGGGTGTTGTCACCGGTGTTGTCACTAGGTGTTGTCACCAGGTGTTGTCACCGGGTGTTGTCACCGGGTGTTGTCACCAGGTGTTGTCACCGGGTGTTGTCACGGGTGTTGTCACCAGGTGTTGTCACTGGGTGTTGTCACCAGGTGTTGTCACTGGGTGTTGTCACCAGGTGTTGTCACCAGGTGTTGTCACTGGGTGTTGTCACCAGGTGTTGTCATCAGGTGTTGTCACTGGGTGTTGTCACGGGTGTTGTCACCAGGTGTTGTCACGGGTTTGCCACCAGGTGTTGTCACCAGGTGTTGTCACTGGGTGTTGTCACCAGGTGTTGTCACCAGGTGTTGTCACTGGGTGTTGTCACCAGGTGTTGTCACTGGGTGTTGTCACTGGGTGTTGCCACCAGGTGTTTGTCACCAGGTGTTGTCACGGGTGTTGTCACCAGGTGTTGTCACCAGGTGTTGTCACCAGGTGTTGTCACTGGGTGTTGTCACCAGGTGTTGTCACTGGGTGTTGTCACCAGGTGTTGTCACCGGGTGTGTCACCAGGTGTTGTCACCAGGTGTTGTCACTGGGGTTGTCACCAGGTGTTGTCACCAGGTGTTGTCACTGGGTGTTGTCACCAGAGGAATTATTAATTAATGATGTAAGTCATTGTGGCGTCACAACACCGAGGATTGGAGCCATGTATTCCAACCTAAAGAAGGATCTCTCGCGCGTGGTCGTGTTGACATCCGCGGTTATCACAGCCACCTCACCACTCTCTCCAACACCTCCCACCCGCCATACTCCTCGCTTTCCCTCCCCCCCTTTTCTCGCCCCCTCCCCTCCCCACCCCACGCCCCTCCCCACCCCACGGCCCCTCCCCTCCCCACGCCCCTCCCCACCCCCCACTCCCCTCCCACCACCCCACCGCCCCTCCTCACCCCACGCCCCCTCCTCACCCCACGCCCCTCCTCTGGGCCTCACTCGTCACCTGCTGTGGTAATAATGATAAATAGAACAGGGATACAAATTCATGTAAGGGACCGACTAAATAAAGCCAAAGAAGCATTAGGAAAACTGCGAAGATTCCGAAGCCTCAGTACTAACATTCAGATCCACCTATATAAGGCTCTAGTTCGGCCGCACTAGAGTATCCCCCAGTACCACTACACGCCATAAAGAAAACTAACATGCAGAAACTGCAAGCAGTGCAAAATAAGGCACTCAGGAGAGCAGCAAAACACCGTCACCATATAATCAGACAATCCAGGAGCTCCATGAACTCTTGAATATACAGCCACTAAACAACAGCACTGCAGCACCAAGCCATCAGGGTGTGGAACACTATCGAAATGATAGAGGATCCAATGTTAGAAAGATTACTCCAAGATGAGACGCCCCGCTCCCACAGCTGGTGGCCCAAGAGCCTCGATTCTCTGGATGATAACCCTGTCCCACAGTATATAATCCCAAGATGAGATATATATGTGTATATAGGAACAGTTCATACAAGTATATATATGAACAACTCGATAAATAATAATATGTATGGAACTATTCGACAAATAATAATAATTAAACA
>WNGS01000914.1:28720-40389 GCA_020271785.1 Procambarus virginalis | reverse complement strand
CGTGGACGCTGACGTCCATGTACATGCTGATGCTGAGGATGTTGTCTATGATTCGCCTCCTGTGGCTTCTGTCGGAAGTTCCCCGCAGTGGGGGGTAGTTGCACCTCCAGATGTTGGTGAAGGGGGTGCAGGTGCAGGTCGGGACCTCGTGTTGGTTCTGAAAAGGGATGTTCGGAGCGAAGAGCCCCCGCGGGTGTCGCGTCCGGTGGTTGCTGCGCAGCCCTGTGAGGCTGCCGCGGTTACACGTGCGCTGCCCGTTGCCTGCGCCGGTAAGAGGAAGCCTATCCAGTTCATCTTAGCCAACGGCAAGGAGTAGCATGCGACGTCCAACCCTATAGTTATTACCTTTCATAACATAGTGGAGCCTATTCCGTGGTGCCCCACGACTGTCCTGGGTTCCGGCGTATAAAGGATTTGCTAAGGGTGTGCCGATTTCGATGCCGATCCTCGGACGGCCCTTAGGCTCCCTATTCCGGAACATATTCTGGCGATATGGGAGGCGTATTGTACTCTTTTCCCGGCTGCAGAGTGGCCGGAAAAGTATGCACAGGACTGATAGTCTGTGTGCTTGCGGTTTCTACCGGGTGTATCTTGGATTTTAGTCTGTTATGTGACGTATGTTATGTGATGTGTATTGTGTGCCCTTCAGGACGAGGTTTTCTAAATGTCCCTGTTCTTTTGGCTATGCTTTTTCATGATCTATGTTTCTTTATTTTGTTGTGTTCTGTGCTCTGTTGGCTATGGGCCTTTTCATGTTTATGTTTCTTTACTTTGTTGAATTATGTACCCTTCTGGCTCATGATGTGCGATCTCTGTTTCTTGAATTATTATTTCTTCTCTGTTTAATTTGTGTATTGAAGTGTATTTTGGGTCTCGGTCCTTCAGGCCGGTGTTAGGTTTGTTGTTGGGTACCGATAGTTTGTTTTTGTACTGTTTGCTATGAGCCTGTGTTTTTTTTGCTCACTTGCATTTGTTTATCCTTGTACTGCTTTTGTTAATATTTTTGCTGATTGTGTTTACCTTTTGTTCTGTGTTTTCAGTACATTTTTGAGTTTGTACTTTGTTATGCTGTGCTGTCGGCCGTCTGGCTTATGGGTTTTTGTTCTCTGTGGTTTATGACTGTGTTTCTTTGTTTTTTATTGTATTTAATTTGCATGTTTGCATGTAAAAATAAAATCAAAAAAAAAAGAAGCACCAGGGGCTACTATAGTACACTAGGAAGCACCAGGGTCTACTATAATACACTAGGAAGCACCAGGGCTACTATAATACCTAGGAAGCACCAAGGGCTGCTATAGTACACTAGGAAGCACCAGGGGCTATTATAATACACTAGGAAGCATCAGGGGCTACTATAATACATTAGGAAGCACCAGGGGCTACCATACTACACTAGGAAGCACCAGGGTCTACTATAATACACTAGGAAGAACCAGGGGCTACTATAATACACTAGGAAGCACCAAGGGCTGCTATAGTACACTAGGAAGCTCCAGGGGCTACTATAATACACTAGGAAGCACCAGGGGCTATTATAATACACTAGGAAGCACCAGGTGCTACTATAATACACTAGGAAGAACCAGGGACTACTACAAAACACTAGGAAGAACCGGGGGCTATTATAATACACTAGGAAGCACCAGGTGCTACTATAATACACTAGGAAGAACCAGGGACTACTACAAAACACTAGGAAGAACCGGGGGCTATTATAATACACTAGGAAGCACCAGGGACTACTACCAAAACACTAGGAAGCTCCAGGGGCTACTACAATACACTAGGAAGCACCAGGGGAGCTGTACCACCCATGACCCCCCCCACCCCCTCGATGAGCTCAACCAGGGAAGTCTGCTCCAAGAGGTCAGCCCAGATGCCCCCCGGTTTTCTTGTATGTTGACAAAAAAATTACTGGGTTAGTCTTATTCAGCCCAAGTTTCAAGTATGTAATAATTTATGATACTCTTGTCAAGAGGGGTAAGGGAGTAGACAGACCCAGATCATGTGTAAACATGCTTGGAGTTTCCCCCCTTTTAACCAGGTCAAAGGTCAGTCACACGCGTAATTAATAAGTCCTCTCTTGAAACAGTTTATGGTTTATGTCAAACAAGGTTAAGGATAAATTCTTGAGTGTTTGTACACGGTGGCCACCCTCTTATTTCTTGGTGGTAGGTTTCACAATAAATCTTCCCCCCCCCCCTTTTTGAAATGGTGTATATGGGGCCTGTAGAGCCAGGGGAAAGACAGAGTACGGTGCTCTCGGATCGAGGCCGGTTCTGTGACACCATCCACAGGGCGGGAGAGACAGTGTGCACCGGACAGAGAGAAAGAGGTATTGTTTAAGGTAATGTGTGTGATCTCTGTAAATTTGTTCCATGTCTAAATTTCTTAACTTGTTGCCAGTATTAGAGTAGGAATTATCGTGGTGTTAGTATAATTTGATATCTCAAGAAACTCATGTTAAACTTCCCGTCTGTGTCAATTGTTGAATCCTCTTAGAATCTTTTGATATCGTGGCTGCCACCCGTCTCATATTTAATGACAGTTATAGAAAGCTCTCTCCAAGCCAAGCAATGTTTCTTGCCTCGTTGCTTGATTAGTCTCAGTGGTCAAAGGCAGGATGGTGGCAGCGTATTTAAATCCTGTGTAGCATTTCCTTGTTGAACAGTGTACCTTTGATCCGGTGTAACCATCATATGTCAGCTTCATATTACCACTGTTCAATAATAGTGTACCAAGTGAAACTGATAGGAAGTGTTACTCAGGATAAGAAGTGTGTACAGTTTATTAGTTTAGTATTCATTATAGAAGGTCACCGTGGTGACTATTTCACCAAGCTTTTACATTGGGTAGTCATAGCCAATGTTACAATGGCAGCAGTAGTGGTTGTCAATGTTACAATCCCCATGACCCCCCCCCCCACCCCCTCGAGAGCTCAACCAGGGAAGTCTGCTCCAAGAGGTCAGCCCAGATGCCCTCCGGTTTTCTTGTATGTTGACAAAAAAATTACTGGGTTAGTCTTATTCAGCCAAGTTTCAAGTATGTAATAATTCATGATACCTTGTCCAGAGGGTAAGGGAGTAGACAGGCTCCAGATCCTCATGTGTAAACATGCTTTGATTTCCCCCTTTTACCAGGTCAAAGGGTCAGCCATACACGTAATTAATCAGTCCTCTCTTGAAACAGTTTATGGTTTATGTCAAACAAGGTTAAGGATAAATTCTTGAGTGTTTGTACACGTGTGGGGTACACGTGTGGCCGCCTCTTTTTTCTTGGTGTAGTTTTCACAATAAATCTTCCCCCCCCCAACTTTTTGAAATGGTGTAATATATGGGCCTGTAGAGCCAGGGGACAGGACAGAGTACGGTGCTCCGGATCGAGGCCGGTTCTGTGAAACCACCCACAGGCCGGGAGAGCCAGTGTGCACCGGACAGAGAGAAAGAGGTCTTGTTTAAGGTAATGTGTGTGATCTCTGTAAATTTGTTCCATGTCTAAATTTCTTACCTTGTTTGCCAGTGTTAGAGGAGGAATTATCGTGGTGTTAGTATAATTTGATATCTCAATAAATCATGTTAAATTTCCCGTCTGTTTCAATTGTTGAATCCTCTTAGAATCTTTTGATATCGTGGCTGCCACCCGTCTCATATTTAATGACAGTTATAGAAAGCTCTCTCCAAGCCAAGCAATGTTTCTTGCCTCGTTGCTTGGTTAATCTCAGTGGTCAAAGGCAGGATGGTGGCAGCGTATTTAATCCTGTGTATGCATTTCCTTGTTGACAGTGTACCTTTGAGCCGGTGTAACCATCATAGTCCAGCTCATCTTACAACTGTTCAATAATAAGTGTTACAAGTGCAACTGATAGGAAGTGTAACTCAGGATAAGAAGTGTGTACATTTATTAGTTTAGTATACATATAGAAGGTCACAGTGGTGACTATTTTACCCGTTTTTACCTTGGGTAGTATAGCCAATGTTACAATGGCAGCAGTAGTGGTTGTCAATGTTACACCGCTATAATACACTAGGAAGCATCAGGGGCTACTATAATACACTTGGAAGCACCAGGGGCTACTACAGTACACTAGGAAGCACCAGGGACCGCTATAATACACTAGGAAGCACCAGGGGCTACTATAATACACTAGGAAGCACCAGGGACTACTACAAACACTAGGAAGCACCAGGGACCGCTATAATACACTAGGAAGCATCAGGGGCTACTATAATACACTAGGAAGCACCAGGGGCTACTATAATACACTAGGAAGCACCAGGGGCTACTATAATACACTAGGAAGCATCAGGGGCTACTATAATACACTAGGAAGCACCAGGGGCTGCTATAATACACTAGGAAGCACCAAGGGCTGCTTTAATACACTAGGAAGCACCAGGGCTACTATAATACACTAGGAAGCACCAGGGCTACTATAATACACTAGGAAGCACCAAGGGCTGCTATAATACACTAGGAAGCACCAAGGGCTGCTTTAATACACTAGGAAGCACCAGGGGCTACTATAAAACACTAGGAAGCATCAGGGGCTACTATAATACACTAGGAAGCACCAGGGACCGCTATAATACACTAGGAAGCAACAGGGGCTACTATAATACACTAGGAAGCACCAGGTGCTACTATAATACACTAGGAAGCACCAAGGGCTGCTTTAATACACTAGGAAGCACCAGGGGCTGCTATAATACACTAGGAAGAACCAGTGGCTATTATAATACACTAGGAAGCATCAGGGGCTACTATAATACACTAGGAAGCACCAGGGGCTGCTATAATACACTAGGAAGAACCGGGGGCTATTATAATACACTAGGAAGCACCAGGTGCTACTATAATACACTAGGAAGCACCAAGGGCTGCTTTAATACAATAGAAGCATCACGACACAGCGTGCGTCAGCAATCCACCGTGACGTATGATGTGTGTCTTCACAGGTGCGTGCGCTTGCAACACGAACGCATGGTATACGCATCCTCACCAGGGGCGAGCGCACGCGCACTCTTCTACTGAGGAGTTACGAAGGTGGTGTTGAGTGCGCTGAGGAAGACGCTGGGTAACGTTCGTCCAGGCTTTGGTGCTTTATTTTTTCTCGTTTTGGAGTGTTTTATTATGGGGAGTTGTCAGCGTTCAGCGGGTGGTCGACCACCCGACACCTACCCGACCACCCGACCATCGGACTCACTCACCCGACACCCAGGACGGGTGAGTGCGTCCTGCACTCACCCGTCCTGTGCAGGGTGAGTGCAGGACGGGAAAAGGACGGGATTAAAAATATATATGAATGAGTAACCGGGGGTTGGAGTACGGGGTTTTGCTTACAATGTTCCTCTACTAGTACATTGGTCTAGACGAAACCTCCTCTACAGTTAGGTTGCTCTACACGAACCTTGCGCTACAAGAGCCCTCAGCTCCATCAAGGCCAAGCTCCTCTGGTGGAACTTTGTAAACATATTCTCTGCCCAATACGGTGCCTTCAACTTCGCATCATTGTCTGTACTGTGCTTTTTGTTGTTTTAGAATGTAAACGAATGACAAAAATAAACATCCTGGGACGTGAGTGGCTTGCCTATCTTTCTCTACGAGGAACGACATTTAGCTCCTGGCCCCACCACCTGCTATTGATACCTGGTGTTTTGTGATGTTTTGTGTTCTCGGTCATATTTGTTTTTGCAACATATTTTTATACATTCCACTTACTCTCACTGCATGCCAGTGAGTTCTTAGGTTTCGCAGAGTTAAATGCGTTTTTAACTTCCATTCCATTTGGCGGGTCGTGTTCCGAAGAAAAATTAGGATTAAGGACCTACCCGAAACGCTATGCGTGCTAGTGGCTCTACAAGAATGTGGAATTAGAACTCTATTAAAACAGTGAGGCAAGATTACCCTCCCTGAACCCATCATGATGATGTGTCAAAAAGTTCCTTCTCTCCAGATGTGCTACCTAGGTTTTTTTTCTCTCAGAATCTTCTCCATCACCTTGCATGGTATACAATTTTAAATTTTAAATTTTGCCCCGAGGGGCGAGTTTATTGGGCAGCGCCACTCATGCTTGTGAGTGGACACACCGCCATAGCAGCATGTACAACACTCCCCAATAGGAAGAAAACCCGCGGGATTTTTCATCCTGTCAAGTGTACCCAGACACAGCTGGGACTTGCTTAACTGTCTCACAGTGACCAGCTCCTCAAACAAGAAGATTAACATCTATCAACCCTTAAAAGCTTACGTTATCTTGCGGGTGCAAAATGGGGGAAATCTTTTAAGAAGAGTATCAATATTTGACAGATAGTATACAAGTTAGGGATACAGGCCTGTAGTTCATTGCATTTACCTGTCGCCTTTTGTATATTGGGACTACATTTGCTGTCTTCCATATTTCTGTAGGTCTCCCGTCTCCAGTTAGACTTCTTATACACTACGGAGGGGTGACAAGCAAAGTGCTTCTGCACACTCTTCAGCATCCAGGGAGAGATTCCGTCATGTGCAACAGCCTCTTTAACATCCTGACCAAACAGATACATCCTAATTGCATTGCTTATAATCGTGAGATCTTCCAAAGCTGCGTCGTTTATTGCCACTTCTCTTAGCTCAGAGACCTCTCTTCCCTCTGCTGTGAAGACATCGAGTCTCTTGGTTGAGGTGTGCGAGATGTACTGGAATGGGAAGGGAGGCGTGTGGGTGAGGAGGGCGTGGCTGGGAGGGAGGCGTGTGGGGTGGGGGAGTGGTGGTGGGGGCATGTGGGGAGGGGCGTGGCTTGGGAGGGGGGGCCTGGCTGGGGAGGGGGCATGCTGGGGAGGGGGTGCGGGGAGGGGGTGCGTGCTTGGTACGTGGGGCATGCTGGGGAGGGGGGGGTGCTGGGAGGGGGGGGGCGTGCTGGGTACGGGAGAGCGTCGACCTGATCAAGGTATGTAGGAGGGGGAGGGGGGGGTGAATTCACGAAGAAAGGGAAAAAGTGGGGGTTTGGAGGGCGTGTGGGGCCCGGGATGTATAAGGTGGGTAGTCTTGCACGCCGGGGATAGGGATAGTGGGTGTTGAGGAAGGGCGTGAGTCATTGGTGAGTGTTGTGAGTAGGGGAGGGGGGGGGGAGGTAGTGCCCCCCCCACACCCCTCCTGGTGAGGTAGGAGATGCTCAACATGATAACAGTTGAGGTCTTGTGTCGCCCCTGACCTTCTACCTCTCCTTCTCTTCCTCGTCCTCTGTCTCCTTTTCCTCCTTTATCTCCTCCAGCCACCTCCCCTTTCCCTTTCCCTTGTCCTTGCAGCGTGTGATTCCTTGCTCCTGCCCTGTGAGACCCCCCCCCCCCATGTCATGTCTTCCTAGTGACCGTCATTCTCCTTCTTTTCCTCTACTTCGATTTGTTATTATATTTTTGTTGAGTTCTCGTAACCTTTGTCTAAGATGAGTGTGGACGCTGGCTAAACCTCGGTCTCAGTTGTCTGAGCGTATAAGCGGAGGCAGATGGCGCTAGTGATCGTCACCGTGACGCGTGTACATGTCTGTCTGTACTCGCCTAGTTGTGCTTGCGGGGGTTGAGCTCTCAGGCTCTTTGGTCCCGCCTCTCACGGTCAGTCAACTGGTGTACAGATTCATGAGTCTACTGGGCTTATATCTACACTTGAAACTGTGTACGGAGTCAGCCTCCACCAGGGGCCCTGACAGCTTAGTTAGGGGCCTGACAGCTGAGTGGACAGCGCTTCGGATTCATAGTCCCTGAGGTTCAGGGTTCGATCCCTGGTAGATAGCGGAAATAAATGGGCAGAGTTTCTTTAGCCCTGATGCCCCTGTTACCTAGGAGTTAAATAGGTACCTGGGAAGTTAGACAGCTGCTACTGGCCGCTTCCTGGAGGGTGTGTAAACAAAAAGGAAGCCTGGTCCGAGGACCGGGCCGCGGGACGCTAAGCCCCGAAGTCATCTCAAGTAACCTCAAGATAACCACATCACACGCCTATGCAGTCCACCTGTTAACTACTTTGACACTGAAAAAAGTTCCTTTTAACGTCCCCTGTGGCTCAGTTGGGTACTCAGTCTCCACCTGTGTCCCCTTGTTCGGGTCCTTGATTAGTCCGGCTTCCAGCACAGGATAGAGACGATTGAGAAAGTTTCCTTCCATCTCATATGTTGTGGTGGCGGGTCACTCATTGAGTGAGGTGTGGAGGGAAGGTGTGGCCAGGCGCCCACAGTCTCGGCTCGGTGGGTGGACGACAGTAATCCTAGATGGGCAGGGTTCGTGCCTGTATTGTAGTCATATTAGCCTAATTAACTGTAAGACGATAGTGCGTCTTGGATGCTTGGTCAAGGACGTCAAGAATCCCTGGAGGACATCTGGGGCTTCAGGCCGCGGTGCTTGCTTGCTTGCTGCCATCCCCGCTTGTACCACATGAAGTTTGGAGGTGATTTTTTTACATCATTCATCAGCCTTGGTCTCTCTCTTAAATAGCACTGGTGTACTTTGTATATTTTCACATTGTTGGCCACTGCGGCCATACGCTGCCCCTCCCCTCTCCCTCCCCCTCCCCCTGCCCGCCCCTCCAGTGTCTCTGTGTCACCCCACACAGCCCGAGGGTGGGCGTGGGGGGGAGGGGGAGCGGCTGCGTCTTGGAGTAGGGAAGGGGGTAGGGAAATAAGGAGAGGTTTAGGTGGGTTCTGTAAGGGGAGGAGGTTGGACCTGCCAGGTCTCCGGTCACTCAACTCCTGCCATAAAGACAGAGATGAATTATGTTTGTAGTGACGGGCCAGAGAGAGCGTCCCCTGGTATGTACTAAAGCTTGAGTGTCCCCTGGTGTGTAACACAGCATGAGTGTTCCCTGGTGTGTAACACAGCTGGTTACAGGGCCAGGTAGCCCTGTAGTCCGACAGGTTACAGGTAGTCCGACAGGTTACAGGTTACAGGGCCAGGTAGCCTGGTGGATAGCGTGCAGGATTCGTAATTCTGTGGCGCGGGTTCGATTCCCGCACCCGGCAGAAACAAATGGGCAAAGTTTCTTTCACCCTGTATGCCCCTGTTACCTAGCAGTAAATAGGTACCTGGGAGTTAGTCAGCTGTCACGGGCTGCTTCCTGGGGTGTGTGTGTGTGTGGTGTGAAAAAAAAATGTAGTTAGTGTAGTTAGTAAACAGTTGATTGATAGTTGAGAGGCGGGCCGAAAGAGCAAAGCTCAACCCCCGAAAAATACAACTAAGTGAATACAACTAAGTGAATACAGCGTGAGTGTCCCCTGGTGTGTAACACAGCGTGAGTGTCTCCTAGTGTGTAACACAGCGTGAGTGTCCCCTGGTGTGTAACACAGCGTGAGTGTCCCCTGGTGTGTAACACAGTGTGAGTGTCCCCTGGTGTGTAACACAGTGTGAGTGTCTCCTAGTGTGTAACACAGTGCGAGTGTCCCCTGGTGTGTAACACAGCGTGAGTGTCCCCTGGTGTGTAACACAGCGTGAGTGTCCCCTGGTGTGTAACACAGCGTGAGTGTCCCCTGGTGTGTAACACAGCGTGAGTGTCCCCTGGTGTGTAACACAGCGTGAGTGTCCCCTGGTGTGTAACACAGCGTGAGTGTCCCCTGGTGTGTAACACAGTGTGAGTGTCTCCTAGTGTGTAACACAGTGTGAGTGTCCCCTGGTGTGTAACACAGTGCGAGTGTCCCCTGGTGTGTAACACAGTGTGAGTGTCCCCTGGTGTGTAACACAGCGTGAGTGTCCCCTGGTGTGTAACACAGCGTGAGTGTCCCCTAGTGTGTAACACAGCGTGAGTGTCCCCTAGTGTGTAACACAGTGTGAGTGTCCCCTGGTGTGTAACACAGTGTGAGTGTCCCCTGGTGTGTAACACAGTGTGAGTGTCCCCTAGTGTGTAACACAGCGTGAGTGTCCCCGTGTGTGTAACACAGTGTGAGTGTCCCCTAGTGTGTAACACAGCGTGAGTGTCCCCTAGTGTGTAACACAGCGTGAGTGTCCCCTGGTGTGTAACACAGTGTGAGTGTCCCCTGGTGTGTCACTCTTCCTGTAAGTGGACACATCGCCATAGTGACAGTATTGGGCAGCGTCACTCATCCTGTGAGTGGACATACCACCATAGTGACAGCACCACTCATCCACTCCACTCAGCAGCACCACTCATCCTGTGAGTGAACACACCGCCATAGCAGCATGTACAACACTCCCCAATAGGAAGAAAACCCGCTGGGTTGTTCATCCTGTCACTTGTACCCAGACACAGCTGGGACTTTCTTAACTGTCTCAAGTGAACAGCTCCTCAAACAAGAAGATTAAGTTTCGTCAACCCCTAAAGTTTTACGTTATCTTGCGGGTGCAAGATGGGGAAATCTTTTGAGAACAATATTTCTATTTGACAGATAGCATTGGGGTTTACTATGCTACACATATTTATGTCATTGTGTCACTCGTAACTGTGTACGCCTGCACCAGTCTACTAGAAGTGACTGTCGGAGTAGACGGAGTAGACGGAGTAGACTGTCAAGTAGACGCCAGGTAGGCTGACCAGAGAGGGGGGGGACTGTGACGTGTAGAGCAGTGTAGAGCAAGGCACAGTAGATAGCAGTGTAGAGCAGGGCACTGTAGAGCAGGGCACAGTAGAGCAGTGTAGAGCAGGGCACCGTAGAGCAGGGCACAGTAGAGCAGTGTAGAGCAGGGCACTGTAGAGCAGGGCACAGTAGAGCAGTGTAGAGCAGGGCACCGTAGAGCAGGGCACAGTAGAGCAGTGTAGAGCAGGGCACCGTAGAGCAGGGCACAGTAGAGCAGTGTAGAGCAGGACACAGTAGAGCAGTGTAGAGCAGGGCACAGTAGAGCAGTGTAGAGCAGTGCACCGTAGAGCAGGAACAGTAGAGCAGTGTAGAGCAGGGCACAGTAGAGCAGTGTAGAGCAGGGCACAGTAGAGCAGTGTAGAGCAGGGCACAGTAGAGCAGTGTAGAGCAGGGCACAGTAGAGCAGGGCACAGTAGAACAGTGTAGAGCAGGGCACAGTAGAGCAGGGCACCGTAGAGCATGGCACAGTAGAGCAGTGTTGAGCAGGGCACAGTAGAGCAGTGTAGAGCAGGGCACCGTAGAGCAGGGCACAGTAGAGCAGTGTTGAGCAGGGCACAGTAGAGCAGTGTAGAGCAAGGCACAGTAGAGCAGTGTAGAGCAGGGCACAGTAGAGCAGTGTAGAGCAGGGCACAATAGAGCAGTGTAGAGCAGGGCACAGTAGAGCAGTGTACAGCAGGGCACAGTAGAGCAGTGTAGAGAAGGGCACAGTAGAGCAGTGTAGAGCAGGGCACAGTAGAGCAGTGTAGAGCAGGGCACAGTAGAGCAGTGTAGAGCAGGGCACAGTAGAGCAGTGTAGAGCAGGGCACAGTAGATAGCAGTGTAGAGCAGGGCACAGTAGATAGCAGTGTAGAGCAGGGCACAGTAGATAGCAGTGTAGAGCAGGGCACAGTAGATAGCAGTGTAGAGCAGGGAACAGTAGATAGCAGTGTAGAGCAGGGCACAGTAGATAGCAGTGTAGAGCAGGGCACAGTAGATAGCAGTGTAGAGCAGGGCACAGTAGATAGCAGTATTAGGAAGCGTTCATGTTGTACACAGTGTGGTCGCGAGCTTGGCGCCACCTGGTTATCTTGAGATGATTTCGGGCTTTAGTGTCCCCGCGGCCCAGTCCTCGACTAGGCCT
>WNGS01000914.1:15239-28327 GCA_020271785.1 Procambarus virginalis | reverse complement strand
CTCAGTTACCTTGTCACGGTGATGTTGCCTGATAATACCTATAATTTTTAGAAGAGTTCGGATATGAAGTATTCAATATGGTCTCCTTCAGCCGCCTTCAGCAGCCAGCACATCTGCTCGTTCAATCCCACATATTCCAACATGGGAGGGGATCCACAGAAACTTGATGACTCTTCCAGATTTTCTGCCCGATTTTTAATTAGGCTTTGTAATGCTGCTTTTTAATCAGTGCAGATTACTGTGCCATTAGTGTTTCGTTCAAGGAATCTTAACGCCATAACAATGGCAGTTAGCTCTGCTTGCGTTGAAGAGGCATAGTTCTCAATACGCGCTTTTTCTTCATTTCCGCGTTGAAAAACACTATTCATAATTACAGTGTACGCTGCACCAGCCCTGCCATTGACAGGATTAGATGACCATCATTGTAGATTTGAGCTAGTTCATCTCCGGCTTCTTTATAAATTCCTCGAGATACTTGTGCTTCATTTCTTGTGGTATCATGTTGGATTTTTTCGTTGCCATTTCATTGATGATGATCTTGCACGAGTCATCCTCCCAGGGAGGTAACCTCTCTACAGGCAGGAGCTCTCGGGCTTGCTCAAGCAGGTGAAGTTCTTCGAGGTAGCAGACTGATCTGTGATGCCATTTTTTTGCTTCTCCTGTTTCCTGCTGAAATTAACACAAACTTAGTTTTTCTTGGCAATATCATTGTAATGGGGATCTCTGGCTATCCTAATTGCAGGCTTAGCATTCAGTTCCTTAATTCTGCTTTTAATACTGGGGAGGGACAACTCCTCTTGTAGATTTGGCGTTTTAGCAGTTCTTGGGTCTCCAAGAATGATTGTCGTGGTTCATTTGAATGCTTTCGAGCCTTTTCATATGGCTTTGGGAGTTGGTGCACAAAACTGGTGCTGCATAGTCTATGACGGAGCGCACATAGGCTGTGTATATCATTTTAAGCACGGCAATAGAGGCTCCATGTCCATTCCAGGTCATGGCTTTCAGTGCCCTGAGTCGACTTTTGCATGTTCCTATGAGTTGGTTGAGTTCCACTTTCTTCCCTTGTTAGAGCCGACAGTGACGCCAAGGTACCGATAGTGGTCAACCCATTGAAGCGTTACACCATTAATTTGTAGTTCTTCATTTGCCCCATGCTTGTGATGAGAGTATGCTTGATGATGCCCCAGTTCCTGCTCACAGAGTTTGACCTGGAGTGCTCAGGATTGGGAGCTAACCTGCACAGCTAACGGTAGCCACCTGTCAAAGGTAACGGAAGCCACCTGCCACACGGTAGCCACCTGGCACAGGTAACGTTAACCCAACCTGATCCTGGCAACCACTGTGTGGCACAGTCTGGTGGACGTCTTGTGCCACCATAAACATCCAGGTATTAGATCTAAATAAATCACAGTTTTATACTAGTTTTTCCAGACCTTCCAGGGCGTAATTTTTCTCATATCAGTCTAGAATGTTGGAAGCCATATTGGCTTAATAGGAAAGAGAGAGAGAGAGAGAGAGAGAGAGAGAGAGAGAGAGAGAGAGAGAGAGAGAGAGAGAGAGGAAGGAGGGATGGGAGGGAAGGAGGGACGGGAGGGAATGAGAGCCAGGGAGAGGGACGGGAGGGAGGAAGGGACAGACACCGGCACCTGATGCAGCGTAACATAAGTCGTCACGTCCTGTTTACGGGTTGATCGTGGCCTCATTAAATCGTGATTATTTATTTAGTATGAGAGCGTTAGAGGCGCGGTCTGCAGGCTCTCACAGCCATGTTATTGTCGCGATAGACGCCTCAAATACTCCTTTGATGACGCACCACGCACCAACAGGATGTTCCAAGACGCATTGAGAACTTCTAGCAGATGCATGTATGCTTTATCATGCAGGCAGGTTGAATCATCCGCGCAGACTTCCCAGCGTCAGTAGCTACCTATATGTACCTAAGCCCTAAGAAGCACCAGGGGCTACTATAATACACTAAGAAGCACCAGGGGCTACTATAATACACTAAGAAGCACCAGGGGCTACTATAATACACTAAGAAGCACCAGGGGCTACTATAATACACTAAGAAGCACCAGGGGTACTATAATACACTAAGAAGCACCAGGGCTACTATAATACACTAAGAAGCACCAGGGGCTACTATAATACAAGAAGCACCAGGGCTACTATAATACACTAAGAAGCACCAGGGGCTACTATAATACACTAAGAAGCACCAGGGGCTACTATAATACACTAAGAAGCACCAGGGGCTACTATAATACACTAAGAAGCACCAGGGGCTACTATAATACAAGAAGCACCAGGGCTACTATAATACACTAAGAAGCACCAGGGGCTACTATAATACAAGAAGCACCAGGGGCTACTATAATACACTAAGAAGCACCAGGGGCTACTATAATACAAGAAGCACCAGGGGCTACTATAATACACTAGGAAGCACCAGGGGCTACTATAATACAAGAAGCACCAGGGCTACTATAATACACTAGGAAGCACCAGGGGCTACTATAATACACTAAGAAGCACCAGGGGCTACTATAATACACTAAGAAGCACCAGGGGCTACTATAATACAAGAAGCACCAGGGGCTACTATAATACACTAAGAAGCACCAGGGGCTACTATAATACACTAAGAAGCACCAGGGGCTACTATAATACACTAAGAAGCACCAGGGGCTACTATAATACAAGAAGCATCAGGGGCTACTATAATACACTAAGAAGCACCAGGGGCTACTATAATACAAGAAGCATCAGGGGCTACTATAATACACTAGGAAGCACCAGGGGCTACTATAATACACTAAGAAGCACCAGGGGCTACTATAATACACTAGGAAGCACCAGGGGCTACTATAATACACTAAGAAGCACCAGGGGCTACTATAATACACTAAGAAGCACCAGGGGCTACTATAAAACACTAAGAAGCACCAGGGGCTACTATAATACAAGAAGCACCAGGGCTACTATAATACACTAAGAAGCACCAGGGGTACTATAATACACTAGGAAGCACCAGGGGCTACTATAATACAAGAAGCACCAGGGCTACTATAATACACTAAGAAGCACCAGGGGCTACTATAATACACTAGGAAGCACCAGGGGCTACTATAATACACTAAGAAGCACCAGGGGCTACTATAATACACTAAGAAGCACCAGGGGCTACTATAATACACTAAGAAGCACCAGGGGCTACTATAATACACTAAGAAGCACCAGGGGCTACTATAATACACTAAGAAGCACCAGGGGCTACTATAATACAAGAAGCACCAGGGCTACTATAATACAAGAAGCACCAGGGGCTACTATAATACACTAGGAAGCACCAGGGCTACTATAATACACTAAGAAGCACCAGGGGCTACTATAATACAAGAAGCATCAGGGGCTACTATAATTCAAGAAGCACCAGGGGCTACTATAATACACTAAGAAGCACCAGGGGCTACTATAATACAAGAAGCACCAGGGGCTACTATAATACAAGAAGCACCAGGGGCTACTATAATACAAGAAGCACCAGGGGCTACTATAATACACTAAGAAGCACCAGGGGCTACTATAATACAAGAAGCATCAGGGGCTACTATAATACAAGAAGCACCAGGGGCTACTATAATACAAGAAGCACCAGGGGCTACTATAATACACTAGGAAGCACCAGGGGCTACTATAATACACTAAGAAGCACCAGGGGCTACTATAATACACTAAGAAGCACCAGGGGCTACTATAATACACTAAGAAGCACCAGGGGCTACTATAATACAAGAAGCACCAGGGGCTACTATAATACAAGAAGCACCAGGGGCTACTATAATACAAGAAGCACCAGGGGCTACTATAATACACTAAGAAGCACCAGGGGCTACTATAATACACTAAGAAGCACCAGGGGCTACTATAATACACTAGGAAGCACCAGGGGCTACTATAATACACTAAGAAGCACCAGGGGCTACTATAATACAAGAAGCACCAGGGGCTACTATAATACACTAGGAAGCACCAGGGGCTACTATAATACACTAAGAAGCACCAGGGGCTACTATAATACACTAAGAAGCACCAGGGGCTACTATAATACAAGAAGCACCAGGGCTACTATAATACAAGAAGCATCAGGGGCTACTATAATACAAGAAGCACCAGGGGCTACTATAATACACTAAGAAGCACCAGGGGCTACTATAATACAAGAAGCACCAGGGGCTACTATAATACACTAGGAAGCACCAGGGCTACTATAATACAAGAAGCATCAGGGGCTACTATAATACACTAAGAAGCACCAGGGGCTACTATAATACACTTGGAAGCACCAGGGGCTACTATAATACAAGAAGCACCAGGGACTACTAAAATACACTAGGAAGCACTAGGTTCTACTATAGTACACTAGGAAGCACCAGGAGCTACTATAATACACTAGGAAGCACCAGGGCTACTATAGTACTCTAGGAAGTACCAGAGGCTATTATAGTACACTAGGAAGCACCAGGGGCTACTATAATACACTAGGAAGCACCAGGGGCTACTATAATACACTTGGAAGCACCAGGGGCTACTATAGTACACTTGGAAGCACCAGGGGCTACTATAATACACTTGGAAGCACCAGGGGCTACTATAGTACACTTGGAAGCACCAGGGGCTACTATAATACATTAGGAAGCACCAGGGGCTACTATAATACATTAGGAAGCACCAGGGGCTACTGTAATACACTAGGAAGCAACAGGGGCTACTATAATACACTAGGAAGCACCAGAGGGCTACTATAATACACTAGGAAGCACCAGAGGGCTACTATAATACACTAGGAAGCACCAGGGGGCTACTATAATACATTAGGAAGCACCAGGGGCTACTATAATACACTAGGAAGCAACAGGGGCTACTATAATACACTAGGAAGCACCAGGGGCTACTATAATACACTAGGAAGCACCAAGGGCTACTTTAATACACTGAGAAGCACCAGGGGCTACTATAATACACTAGGAAGCACCAGGGGCTGCTATAATACACTAGGAAGCACCAGGGGCTACTTTAATACACTGAGAAGCACCAGGGGCTACTATAAGACACTAGGAAGCACCAGGGGCTACTATAATACACTAGGAAGCACCAGGGGCTACTATAATAAACTAGGAAGCACCAGGGGCTGCTATAGTACACTTGGAAGCACCAGGGGCTACTACAGTACACTAAGAAGCACCAGGGGCTACTATAGTACACTAGGAAGCACTAGGGTCTATTATAGTACACTAGGAAGCACCAGGGTCTATTATAGTAAACTAGGAAGCCCCAGGAGCTACTATAATACACTAGGAAGCACCAGGGGCTACTATAAGACACTTGGAAGCACCAGGGGCTACTATAATACACTAGGAAGCACCAGGGGCTACTATAATACACTAGGAAGCACCAGGGCTACTATAATACACTAGGAAGCACCAGGGGCTACTATAATACACTAGGAAGCACCAGGGGCTACTATAATACACTAGGAAGCACCAAGGGCTACTTTAATACACTGAGAAGCACCAGGGGGCTACTATAATACACTAGGAAGCACCAGGGGCTGCTATAATACACTAGGAAGCACCAGGGGCTACTTTAATACACTGAGAAGCACCAGGGGCTACTATAAGACACTAGGAAGCACCAGGGGCTACTATAATACACTAGGAAGCACCAGGGGCTACTATAATAAACTAGGAAGCACCAGGGGCTGCTATAGTACACTTGGAAGCACCAGGGGCTACTACAGTACACTAAGAAGCACCAGGGGCTACTATAGTACACTAGGAAGCACTAGGGTCTATTATAGTACACTAGGAAGCACCAGGGTCTATTATAGTAAACTAGGAAGCCCCAGGAGCTACTATAATACACTAGGAAGCACCAGGGGCTACTATAAGACACTTGGAAGCACCAGGGGCTACTATAATACACTAGGAAGCACCAGGGGCTACTATAATACACTAGGAAGCACCAGGGCTACTATAATACACTAGGAAGCACCAGGGGCTACTATAATACACTAGGAAGCACCAGGGCTACTATAATACACTTGGAAGAACCAGGGGCTATTATAGTACACTAGGAAGCACCAGGGGCTGCTATAATACACTAGGAAGCACCAGGGGCTGCTATAATACACTAGGAAGCACCAGGGGCTGCTATAATACACTAGGAAGCACCAGGGCTACTATAATACACTTGAAGAACCAGGGGCTATTATAGTACACTAGGAAGCACCAGGGGCTGCTATAATACACTAGGAAGCACCAGGAGCTGCTATAATACACTAGGAAGCACCAAGGGCTGCTATAATACACTAGGAAGCACCAGGGGCTGCTTTAATACAATAGGAAGCATCACGTCACAGCGTGCGTCAGCAATCCACCGTGACGTATGATGTGTGTCTTCACAGGTGCGTGCGCTTGCAACACGACGCATGGTATGCATCCTCCCAGGGGCGAGCGCACGCGCACTCTTCTACTGAATGAGTTACGAAGGTGGTGTTGAGTGCGCTGAGGAAGACGCTGGGCTGGTTCGTCCCAGGCTTTGGTGCTTTATTTTTTCTCTGTTTTGGAGTGTTTTATTATGGGAGTTGTCAGCGTTCAGCGGGTGGTCGACCACCCGACACCTACCCGACCACCCGACCATCGGACGCACTCACCCGACACCCAATGAAAAGGACGGGATTAAAAAATATATGAAGGTAACACGGGGGTTGGAGTTCGGGGTTTTGCTTACAATGTTCCTCTACTAGTACATTGGTCTAGACGAAACCTCCTCTACAGTTAGGTTGCTCTACACGAACCTTGCGCTACAAGAGCCCTCAGCTCCATCAAGGCCAAGCTCCTCTGGTGGAACTTTGTAAACATATTCTCTGCCCAATACGGTGCCTTCAACTTAGCATCATTGTCTGTACTGTGCTTTTTGTTGTTTTAGAATGTAAACGAATGACAAAAATAAACATCCTGGGACGTGAGTGGCTTGCCTATCTTTCTCTACGAGGAACGACATTTAGCTCCTGGGCCCCACCACCTGGTCTATTGATACCCGGTGTTTTGTGGATGTTTTGGTTCTCTCGGTCATATTTGTTTTTGCAAACATATTTTTATACATTCCACTTACTCTCACTGCATGCCAGTGAGTTCTTAGGTTTCGCAGAGTTAAATGCGTTTTTTTAACTTTCCATTCCATTTGGCGTGTCGTGTTCCGAGAAAATTAGGATTAAGCCTACCCGAAACGCTATGCGTGCTAGTGGCTCTACAAGAATGTGGAATTAGAACTCTATTAAAACGTGAGGCAAGATTACCCTCCCCTGAAACCCATCATGATGATTTGTCAAAAGTTCCTTCTCTCCAGATGTGCTACTAGTTTTTTTTTTCTCTCAGAATCTTCTCCATCACCTTGCATGGTATACAAATTTAAATTTTAAATTTTGCCCCGAGGGGCGAGTTTATTGGGCAGCGCCACTCAGCTTGTGAGTGAACACACCGCCATAGCAGCATGTACAACACTCCCCAATAGGAAGAAAACCCGCTGGGTTGTTCATCCTGTCACGTGTTCCCAGACACAGCTGGGACTTGCTTAACTGTCTCAAGTGAACAGCTCCTCAAACAAGAAGATTAACATCTATCAACCCTTAAAAGCTTACTATATTTTGCGGGTGCAAAATGGGGAAATCTTTTAAGAAGAGTATCAATATTTGACAGATAGTATACAAGTTAGGGATACAGGCCTGTAGTTCATTGTCATTTACCTGTCGCCCTTTTTGTATATTGGGACTACATTTGCTGTCTTCCATATTTCTGGTAGGTCTCCTGTTTCCAGTGACTTCTTATACACTACGGAGGGGTGACAAGCAAAGTGCTTCTGCACACTCTTTCAGCATCCAGGGAGAGATTCCGTCATGTGCAACAGCCTCTTTAACATCCTGACCAAACAGATACATCCTAATTGCATTGCTTATAATCGTGAGATCTTCCAAAGCTGCGTCGTTTATTGCCACTTCTCTTAGCTCAGAGACCTCTCTTCCCTCTGCTGTGAAGACCTCCGGAGTCTCTTGTTGAGGTGTGCGAGGTACTGGAATGGGAAGGGAGGCGTGCGGGGAGGGGGGTGGGGAGGGAGGCGTGCTGGGGAGGGGGGCGTGCTGGGGAGGGAGGCGTGCTGGGAGGGGGGCGTGCTGGGGAGGGGGGCATGCTGGGTGAGGGGGGCGTGCTTGGGAGGGGGGCATGCTGGGGAGGGGGGTGCTGGGGGAGGGGGGGGGCGTGCTGTGTACGGGAGAGCGTCGACCTGATCAAGGTATGTATGAGGGGGAGGGGGGGGGGTGGGTGAATTCACGAAGAAAGGGAAAAAGTGGGGGTTTGGAGGGTGCGGTGTGGGGCCCGGGGATGTATAAGGTGGGTAGTCTTTGCACGCCGGGGGATAGGGATAGTGGGTGGTTGAGGAAGGGCGTGAGTCATTGGTGAGTGTTGTGAGTAGGGGAGGGGGGGGGAGGTAGTGCCCCCCCCACACCCCTCCTGGTGAGGTAGAGATGCTCAACATGATAACAGTTGAGGTCTTGTGTCGCCCCTGACCTTCTACCTCTCCTTCTCTTCCTCGTCCTCTGTCTCCTTTTCCTCCTTTATCTCCTCTCCACTCCCCTTTCCTTGTCCCTTGTCCTGCAGCGTGTGATTCCTTGCTCCTGGCCCTGGACCCCCCGCTCCACACTGTCATGTCTTTTCCTAGTGACCGTCATTCTCCTTCTTTTCCTTCTACTTCGATTTGTTATTATATTTTTGTTGAGTTCTCGTAACCTTTGTCTAAGATGAGTGTGGACGCTGGCTTAAACCTCGTCTCAGTTGTCTGAGCGTATAAGCGGAGGCAGATGGCGCTAGTGTCGTCACCGTGACGGTGTACATGTCTGTCTGTACTCGCCTAGTTGTGCTTGCGGGGGTTGAGCTCTGGCTCTTTGGTCCCGCCTCTCAACGGTCCAGTCAACTGGTGTACAGATTCATGAGTCTATGGGCTTATATCTACACTTGAAACTGTGTACGGAGTCAGCCCCACCAGGGGCCCTACGCTCTAGTTAGGGGCCTGACAGCTGAGTGGACAGCGCTTCGGATTCATAGTCCTGGGTTCAGGGTTCGATCCCTGGTAGATGCGGAAATAAATGGGCAGAGTTTCTTTTACCCTGATGCCCCTGTTACCTAGGAGTAAATAGGTACCTGGAGTTAGACAGCTGCTACTGGCTGCTTCCTGGAGGATGTGTAACAAAAGGAAGCCTGGTCGAGGACCGGGCCGCGGGGACGCTAAGCCCCGAAGTCATCTCAAGATAACCTCAAAAACCACATCACCGCCTAATGCATTCCATCCTGTTAACTACTTTGACACTGAAAAAGTTCCTTCGTAACGTCCTGTGGCTCAGTTGGGTACTCAGTTCCACCTGTGTCCCCTTGTTCGGTGTACACTGTCGATCACTACCAGGGGTCCCGGCTTATTTCCAGCACAGGATAGAGACGATTGAGAAAGTTTCCTTCCATCTCATGGCTTCCGACTGGGTAGGTGTGGTCGGGTCACTCATTGAGTGAGGTGTGGAGGGAAGGTGTGGCCAGGCGCCCACAGCTCGGCTCGGTGGGTGGACGACAGTAATCCTAGATGGGCAGGGTTCGTGCCTGTATTGTAGTCATATTAGCCTAATTAACTGTAAGACGATAGTGCGTCTTGGATGCTTGGTCAAGGACGTCAAGAATCCCTGGAGGACATCTGGGGCTTCAGGGCCGCGGTGCTTGCTTGCTTGCTGCCATCCCCGCTTGTACCACATGAAGTTTGGAGGTGATTTTTTTACATCATTCATCAGCCTTGGTCTCTCTCTTAAATAGCACTGGTGTACTTTGTATATTTTCACATTGTTGGCCACTGCGGCCATACGCTGCCCCTCCCCTCTCCCTCCCCTCCCCCTCCCCGCCCCTCCAGTGTCTCTGTGTCACCCCACACAGCCCGAGGGTGGCGTGGGGGGGAGGGGGGGAGCGGCTGCGTCTTGGAGTAGGGAAGGGGGTAGGGAAATAAGGAGAGGTTTAGGTGGGTTCTGTAAGGGGAGGAGGTTGGACCTGCCAGGTCTCCGGTCACTCAACTCCTGCCATAAAGACAGAGATCAATTATGTTTGTAGTGACGGGCCAGAGAGAGGCGTCCCCTGGTATGTACTAAAGCTTGAGTGTCCCTTGACCGCATGAGTGTCCTGGTGTAACACAGCATGAGTGTCCCTGGTGTGTAACACAGCTGGTTACGGGCCAGGTAGCCCTGTAGTCCGACAGGTTACAGGTAGTCCGACAGGTTACAGGTTACAGGGCCAGGTAGCCTGGTGGATTAGCGTGCAGGATTCGTAATTCTGTGGCGCGGGTTCGATTCCCGCAACCCGCAAGAAACAAATGGGCAAAGTTTCTTTCACCCTGTATGCCCCTGTTACCTAGCAGTAAATAGGTACCTGGGAGTTAGTCAGCTGTCACGGCTGCTTCCTGGGGTGGGTGTGTGTTGTGTGGTGTGAAAAAAAAAAGTAGTTAGTGTAGTTAGTAAACAGTTGATTGACAGTTGAGAGGCGGGCCGAAAGAGCAAAGCTCAACCCCCGTAAAATACAAACTAAGTGAATACAGCGTGAGTGTCCCCGTGTGTGTAACACAGTGTGAGTGTCCCCTGGTGTGTAACACAGTGTGAGTGTCCCTGGTGTGTAACACAGCGTGAGTGTCCCCTGGTGTGTAACACAGTGTGAGTGTCCCCTGGTGTGTAACACAGCGTGAGTGTCCCCTGGTGTGTAACACAGCGTGAGTGTCCCCGTGTGTGTAACACAGTGTGAGTGTCCCCTGGTGTGTACCACAGCGTGAGTGTCCCCTGGTGTGTAACACAGCGTGAGTGTCCCCTGGTGTGTACCACAGTGTGAGTGTCCCTGGTGTGTAACACAGCGTGAGTGTCCCCTGGTGTGTAACACAGCATGAGTGTCCCCTGGTGTGTAACACAGCATGAGTGTCCCCTGGTGTGTTAACACCCGTGAGTGTCCCTGAGTGTCCCCTAGTGTGTAACACAGCATGAGTGTCCCCTGGTGTGTTAACACAGTGTGAGTGTCCCCGTGTGTGTAACACACGTGTGAGTGTCCCCTGGTGTGTAACACAGCGTGAGTGTCCCCAGGTGTGTAACACAGCGTGAGTGTCCCCGTGTGTGTAACACAGTGTGAGTGTCCCCCTGGTGTGTAACACAGCGTGAGTGTCCCCTGGTGTGTAACACAGCGTGAGTGTCCCCTGGTGTGTAACACAGCGAGAGTGTCCCCGTGTGTGTAACACAGCGTGAGTGTCCCCTGGTGTGTAACACAGCATGAGTGTCCCCTAGTGTGTAACACAGCGTGAGTGTCCCTGAGTGTCCCCTAGTGTGTAACACAGCATGAGTGTCCCCTGGTGTGCAACACAGTGTGAGTGTCCCCGTGTTGTAACACGTGTGAGTGTCCCCTGTTGTGTAACACAGCGTGGAGTGTCCCCGTGTGTGTAACACAGTGTGAGTGCCCCTGGTGTGTAACACAGCGTGAGGTCCCCTGGTGTGTAACACAGTGTGAGTGTCCCCTAGTGTGTAACACAGCGTGAGTGTCCCTGAGTGTCCCCTAGTGTGTAACACAGCGTGAGGTCCCCTAGTGTGTAACACAGTGTGAGTGTCCCTGGTGTGTCACTCTTCCTGTAAGTGGACACACCGTCATAGTGACAGTATTGGGCAGCGCCATTCATCTGTGAGTTGGACACACCGCCATAGTGAGAGTATTGGGCAGCGCCATTCATCCTGTGAGGTGGACCACACCGCCATAGTGAGAGTATTGGCCAGCATCACACTATCTGTGAGTGAACACACCCGCCATAGCAGCATGTACAACACTCCCCAATAGGAAGAAAACCACGCTGGGTTGTTCATCCTGTCACGTGTTCCCAGACACAGCTGGGACTTGCTTAACTGTCTCAAGTGAACATCTCCTCAAACAAGAAGATTAAGTTTCGTCAACCCCTAAAGTTTTACGTTATCTTGCGGGTGCAAGATGGGGAAATCTTTTGAGAACAATATTTCTATTTGACAGATAGCATTGGGGTTTACTATGCTACACATATTTATGTCATTGTGTCACTCGTAACTGTGTACGCTGCACCAGTCTACTAGAAGTGACTGTCGGAGACACCAGTTAGATGTCAAGTAGACGCCAGGTAGGCTGACCAGAGAGGGGGGGACTGTGACGTGTAGAGCAGTGTAGAGCAAGGCACAGTAGATAGCAGTGTAGAGCAGGGCACTGTAGAGCAGGGCACAGTAGATAGCAGTGTAGAGCAGGGCACCGTAGAGCAGGGCACAGTAGAGCAGGGTAGAGCAGGGCACCGTAGAGCAGGGCACAGTAGAGCAGTGTAGAGCAGGACACAGTAGGCAGTGTAGAGCAGGGCACAGTAGAGCAGTGTAGAGCAGTGCACCGTAGAGCAGGGAACAGTAGATAGCAGTGTAGAGCAGGGCACAGTACAGCAGTGTAGAGCAGGGCACAGTACAGCAGTGTAGAGCAGGGCACAGTAGAGCAGTGTAGAGCAGGGCCACAGTAGAGCAGTGTAGAGCAGGGCACAGTAGAGCAGGGCACAGTAGATAGCAGTGTAGAGCAGGGCACCGTAGAGCAGGGCACAGTAGATAGCAGTGTAGAGCAGGGCACAGTAGAGCAGGGCACCGTAGAGCATGGCACAGTAGAGCAGTGTTGAGCAGGGCACAGTAGAGCAGGGTAGAGCAGGGCACCGTAGAGCAGGGCACAGTAGAGCAGTTGTTGAGCAGGGCACAGTAGAGCAGTGTAGAGCAGGGCCACAGTAGAGCAGTGTAGAGGCAGGGCACAGTAGAGCAGTGTAGAGCAGGGCACAATAGAGCAGTGTAGAGCAGGGCACAGTAGAGCAGGGTACAGCAGGGCACAGTAGAGCAGCGTAGAGCAGGGCACAGTAGAACAGTGTAGAGCAGGGCACAGTACAGCAGTGTAGAGCAGGGCACAGTACAGCAGTGTAGAGCAGGGCACAAG
>WNGS01000911.1:0-14754 GCA_020271785.1 Procambarus virginalis | reverse complement strand
GACGTCGACCTGTTCACTCCAGTCACAAGTGTAATAATTTATATCTATCACTGACAAATAAAGTTTGAGTCTAAATTATAGTTATATTTAATTATATAAATTATAAATTATAAATTATATAAATTATAAATAATGTTCTATAATTATGTGTAAACTTACTCAATTATATGTGAACAATTATTGATTAATCAAGTTTTTGAACTGATTTTCAATTAAAGGAAGCATCATAAGTCCCATTTTTCAATTTCATTATAGCTTTCTAAACCATTAGTGGTAGAGTGTGCAGGAGTTGAACACTATAGGCAAGGTGGGTGCTGGTCTCACTCACAGCTGTAGTGAGGTCGGTTTTAATCTCATCTGTCCTGAAAATAGCATTGTTATACAGTGTTTTATATTCGTATTTAAATAATATATATAGTACAGAGCCCAGAGAAATCACCTTCCCCCCCCCTGTAACGTTCGTGATGCTTGTGTACTCACCTATTTGTGCTTGCGGGGGTTGAGCTTTGGCTCTTTGGTCCCGCCTCTCAACTGTCAATCAACTGGTGTACAGGTTCCTTAGCCTACTGGGCTCTATCATATCTACACTTGAAACTGTGTATGGAGTCAGCCTCCACCACATCACTGCCTAATGCATTCCACCTGTTAACTACTCTGACACTGAAAAAGTTCTTTCTAACGTCCCTGTGGCTCATGTGGGTACTCAGTTTCCACCTGTGTCCCCTTGTTCGCGTACCACCAGTGTTGAATAGTTTATCCTTGTCTACCCGGTCGATTCTCCTGAGGATTTTGTAGGTTGCGATCATGTCTCCCTTACTCTTCTGTCTTCCAGTGTCGTAAGGTGTATTTCCCGCAACCTTTCCTTGTAACTCATGCCACTTAGTTCTGGGACTAGTCTAGTGACATACCTTTGAACTTTTTCCAGCTTCGTCTTGTGCTTGACAAGGTACGGGCTCCATGCTGGGGCTCCATACTCCAGGATTGGTCTTACATATGTGGTGTACAAGATTCTGAATGATTCCTTACACAGGTTCCTTAAGGCTGTTCTGATGTTAGCCAGCCTCGCATATGCCGCAGACGTTATTCTCTTTATGTGGGCTTCAGGAGACAGGTTTGGTGTGATATCAACTCCTAGATCTTTCTCTCTCTCCGTTTCATTAAGTACTTCATCTTTTCTGTATCCTGTGTCTGGCCACCTTTTTCCACCCCCTAGTTTCATTACTTTGCATTTACTCGGGTTGAACTTTAACAGCCATTTGTTGGACCAGTCACTCAGTCTGTCTAGGTCATCTTGCAGCCTCCTACTATCGTCCTCTGTTTCAATTCTCCTCATAATTTTTGCATCATCGGCAAACATTGAGAGAAACGAGTCTATACCCTCTGGGAGATCATTTACATATATCAGAAAGAATATAAGTCCAAGGACTGACCCCTGCGGGACTCCACTTGTGACGTTACGCCAATCTGAGACCTCACCCCTCACGTTGACTCGTTGTCTCCTGTTGCTTAGGTACTCCTGTATCCAATGGAGTACCTTCCCTTTCACTCCAGCCTGCGTCTCCAGCTTTTTCACTAGCCTCTTGTGTGGCACTGTATCAAAGGTTTTCTGACAATCCAAAAATATGCAGTCTGCCCACCCTTCTCTTTCTTGCCTGATTTTGTTGCCTGGTCGTAGAATTCAAGTAACCCTGTGAGGCAGCACTTGCCATCCCTGAACCCATGTTGATGTTGTGTTACAAAGTTCTTTCGCTCCAGATGTTCCACTAGCTTTCTTCGCACAATCTTCTCCGTCAGCTTGCATGGTATGCAGGTTAGGGACACTGGCCTGTAGTTCAGTGCCTCCTGTCTATCCCCTTTCTTGTATATCGGGACTACGTTAGCTGTTTTCCAAATTTCTGGCAGTTCCCCTGTTGCCAGTGATTTGTTATACACTATGGAAAGTGGCAGGCACAGTTCTTCTACTCCTTCCTTTAGTATCCAAGGGGAGAGTCCATCTGGACCTATAGCCTTTGTCACATCCAACTCTAGTAAACACTTCCTTACTTCCCCGCTGGTAATCTCAAACTTTTCCAGTAGTTCCTAGTTAACTATTCCCTCTCCTATCTCTGGAATTTCTCCTTGCTCTAAGGTGAAGACCTCTTAGAATTTCTTACACAGTTCCTCACACACTTCCTTGTCGTTTGTAGTGAATCCTTCTGCCCCTATCCTTAATTAAATAACGACAGCTGTAGGTGTGTACTCATCTATTTGTACTCACCTATTTGTGCCTGCAGGATCGCGCATTGACTCTTGGATCCCGCCTTTCCAGCCATCGGTTGTTTCCAGCAATGACTCCTGTCCCATTTCCCTATCATACCTACCTTGAGGTTACCTTGAGGTGCTTCCGGGGCTTAGCGTCCCCGCGGCCCGGTCGTCGACCAGGCCTCCTGGTTGCTGGACTGATCAATCAGGCTACCTGGTTGACACCTGGTTGATGGGGTTCTGGGAGTTCTTCTACTCCCCAAGCCCGGCCCGAGGCCAGGCTTGACTTGTGAGAGCTTGGTCCACCAGGCTGTTGCTTGGAGCGGCCCGCAGGCCCAGATACCCACCACAGCCCGGCTGGTCCGGAACTTCTCTTAGAAAACAGTCCAGTTTTCTCTTGAAGATTTCCACGTTGTTCTGGCAATATTTCTTATAGGCGCTGTTGGACGCGCCTGCTCGCAGCCTGACGTATGAGTCACAGCCTGGTTGATCAGGTATAATTTGGAGGTGTTTGTCAAGTTCTCTCTTGAACACTGTGAGGGGTCTGCCAGTTATGCCCCTTATGTGTAGTGGAAGCGTGTTGAACAGTCTCGGGCATCTGATGTTAATAGAGTTGTCTCTCAGAGTACCTGTTGCATCTCTGCTCTTCAACGGGGGTATTCTGCACATCCTGCCATGTCTTATGGTCTCATGTGATGTTATTTCTGTGTGCAGGTTTGGGAACAGCCTATCAATTATTTTCCGCGTATAGATTATTATGTATCTCTCCCGCCTGTGCTCAAGGGAATACAGATTTAGGCTCTTTAGTCGGTCCCAGTAGTTTAGATGTTTTACTGAGTGGATTCTAGCAGTAAAGGATCTCTGCACGCTCTCCAGGTCAGCAATTTCTCCAGCTTTGAAAGGGGCTGTCATTGTGCAGCAGTACTCCACTTTAGAGAGCACAAGCGTCTTGAAAAGTATCATCATCGGTACAGCATCCCTAGTGTGAAAAGTTTTTCTTATCCAACCTGTCATTTGCCAGGTTGGATACAACCTGTCACCAAATTTTAAAATTATGAATAGAGTTTGCTTCCACAACCTGCTCCCCAAGTGCATTTCATTTTTCCACTACTCTCACGCTAAAAGAAAACTTCCTAACATCTCTGTGACTCATCTCAGTTTCCAGTTTCCACCCATGTCCCCTCGTTCTGTTATTATTACGTGTGACCATTTCATCTATTTCCGCTTTGTCAATTCCCCTGAGTATTTTATAAGTCCCTATCATATCTCCTCTTTCCCTTCTTTTTTTCTAGTGTCGTAAGGTTCAGTTTCTTCAGAGGTTCTTCATATCCCATCCCTCGTAACTCTGGGACAAGCCTCGTCGCAAACATCTGAACCTTCTCCAGTTTCCTTATGTGTTTCTTCAGGTGGGGGTTCCATGATGGCGCGGCATACTCTAAGACTGGTCTCATGTAGGCAGTGTAAAGCGCCCTAAAAGCCACCTCACTTAGGTTTCTGAATGAAGTTCTAATTTTCGCCAGTGTAGAGTACGCTGCTGTCGTTATCCTATTTATATGTGCTTCAGGAGTTAGATTAGGTGTTACGTCCACTCCCAGGTCTCTTTCTCGAATCGTTACAGGTAGGCAGTTCCCTTTCATTGTGTACTGTCACTTTGGTCGCCTATCACCTGAATCCATTTCCATAACTTTACATTTACTCGTGTTGAACTCCAGTAGCCATTTCTCTGACCATCTCTGCAACCTGTCCAGGTCCTCTTGGAGGATCCTACAATCTTCATCTGTCACAACTCTTCTCATTAATTTTGCGTCATCCGCAAACATTGACATGTAGGATTCCACTCCTGTAAACATATCATTTACGTAAATTAGAAAGAGAATTGGTCCCAGCACCGATCCTTGAGGTACTCCACTCGTTACTGTTCGCCAGTCCGATTTCTCGCCCCTTACCATTACCCTCTGACTCCTTCCGGTTAGGTAGTTCCTCACCCATGCTAGGGCCTTTCCGCTTACTTCTGCCTGCCTCTCAAGTTTGTATAGCAGTCTTATGTGCGGTACTGTATCAAAGGTCTTTCGGCAGTCAAGAAATATGCAGTCTGCCCAGCCTTCTCTGTCCTGCCTTATCCTTGTCACTTTATCATAGAATTCTAACAGGTTTGTTAGGCATGCTTTCCCTGTCCAGAACCCATGTTGGTGCTTGTATGCAAACCCAATGCTCTCCAGGTGCTCAACAAGTCTTAGCCTAATTATTCTTTCAAGTAATTTGCAGGGGATGCTTGTCAGTGATACGGGTCTGTAGTTAAGTGCCTCCTCCCTATCTCCTTTCTTGAAAATCGGTACGACATTTGCCTCCTTCCAGCAACTGGGCAATTCTCCCGACATAAGTGACTCATTAAAGATCATTGCCAGAGGCACGCTGAGAGTCTGCGCTGCCTCTTTAAGTATCCACGGTGATACTTTGTCTGGTCCAACAGCTTTAGTTGCATCCAGTGTTGTCAACTGTTTCATTACCTCCTCTGCTGTCACCTCTATATCTGATAGTCTTTCATCTAGGGTAATCGCTTCTAACAATGGGAGCTGCTCAGGCTCGGTTGTGAACACTCCATGGAATCTTGCATTCAGTACCTCGCAGATTTCCTTGACACTTTCAGTATATGCCCCTTCTGTTTTCCTTAGTCTTGTCACTTGGTCATTTACCGATATCTTCCTTCTTATATGGCTATGTAGTCATTTAGGTTGCTTTTTCGCTTTGATTGCAATATCGTTCTCATAGTCCCTTTCCGATGTTCGTCTTATGTTAATGTAATCGTTCCTAGCTCTGTTACATCTAATCCTGTTGTCCTCTGTCCTTTGTCTTCTGTACTTCCTCCACTCCCGCCTGCTTCTCACATGTGCTTCTTGACACTGTCTATTAAACAAAGTGTGTGTGTGTGTGTGTTTGTGTGTGTGTGTGTGTGTGTGTATTCACCTAGTTGTGTTTTGCGGGGTTGAGCTTTGCTCTTTCGGTCCGCCTCTCAACTGTCAATCAACTGTTTACTAACTACTTTTTTTTTCTCCTACACCACACACACCCCAGGAAGCAGTCCGTGACAGCTGACTAACTCCCAGGTACCTATTTACTGCTAAGTAACAGGGGCATTCAGGGTGAAAGAAACTTTGCCCATTTGTTTCTGCCTGGTGCGGGAATCGAACCCGCACCCCAGAATTACGAGACCTGCGCGCTATCCACCAGGCTACCAGACCCCTGCGCATGTATGTGTGTGCGGCAGTTTTCTCTTGTAAGATCAAGTCTTCGGCATCTTCCAAGCGAACTCCACAACCTCTCTCTCTCTCTCTCTCTCTCTCTCTCTCTCTCTCTCTCTCTCTCTCCACTCTCACACATGACTGTAACCGGCCGTCCAGTTGGATGGGTGTGGTTCAGGATTAGTGAGCTTGTAACTGATTAACCGCCTTGTAAATCGCCTTGTATAGATTGCTGCGGGTCACTTCGTGAACCTCTTGTGATATATAAAGACGAGTGATATAACTATTAATATGTAAGTGCATATTATGTATATATATATATATATATATATATATATATATATATATATATATATATATATATATATATATATATATATTATATATATATATATATATATATATATTATATATATATATATATATATATATAATTCTACTTGGCCTCACACCGGATCAACACGTATCATTTAGACAATAACGACTCTATACCGGTACTGAACACGGTTGGTCTACAGAGCTGTCTAACAACAACTTTTCGTCAGATGACCTCTAACTAGGATTAGTTAAATTATGTTACTTCTAGTTAGGTCGATAAATTAGGGTTACACAGCGTCTTGTTAGTTAAGGTTAGGTTAGATTTCCTCTAGTTAGAATAGATTTGGTTAGATTATTACAGTTAGGTTACATTACCTTTACTGCATGTAAACCAGGGGCCAGATTCACGAAGCAGTTGCGCAAGCACTTACAAACGTGTACATCTTTTCTCAATCTTTGACGGCTTTGGTTACATTTACTAAACAGTTTACAAGCATGAAAACTTCCCAATGAACTGTTGATATTGTTATAAACAGCCTCCTGGTGCTTCGGAGCTCATTAACTGTTTAATAATTGTAAACAAATCCGCAAAAGATTGAGAAAAGGTGTAAAGGTTCGTAAGTGCTTGCGTAACTGCTTCGTGAATCTGGGTCCTGTAGTANTAGTCTGACTGATCATAATCAATGATGGTAATCTGCCAAAACAAAGTCAAGACAAGGAACAACAAACAACCCAGATTAGTCTTGGTAAACGTCGTTTGCTGCTAATCCACAAAGATCAACATCTCGGCCCCAGCACAAATCCTACCGTAAGATTTAGGTCATTTGATTATAATAATAATTCATTTTCACGGGGACAGGAAGCCTGTGTATGTATACTGATGTCCTCACAAGGTCGAACTACAGACCCTCCCTAGGATGTAACCCTACTACAGGTGACCAACTCCCAGGTACCAATTTACAGCTAGGTGAACAGACGCATTAGGTGAAAAGAAATGTGCCCAACCATTTCTGTCCTGCTCCGGATTTGAACCCGGATTCTGATTGAGAACATGGGCATTATTGATCATTATTGACGCTAGGGCTTTATAAGAGGAAGAGAAGTGGGTACCCCCCAGCTGTGGTGCCAGCGTGGGTACCCCCCCCAGCTGTGGTGCCAGGGTGGGTACCCCCCCCAGCTGTGGTGCCAGGGTGGGTACCCCCCCCAGCTGTGGTGCCAGCGTGGGTACCCCCCCCAGCTGTGGTGCCAGGGTGGGTACCCCCCCCAGCTGTGGTGCCAGGGTGGGTACCCCCCCCAGCTGTGGTGCCAGGGTGGGTACCCCCCCAGCTGTGGTGCCAGGGTGGGTACCCCCCCGCAGCTGTGGTGCCAGGGTGGGTACCCCCCCCCAGCTGTGGTGCCAGCGTGGGTACCCCCCCAGCTGTGGTGCCAGGGTGGGTACCCCCCCAGCTGTGGTGCCAGCGTGGGTACCCCCCCCCAGCTGTGGTGCCAGGGTGGGTACCCCCCCCCAGCTGTGGTGCCAGGGTGGGTACCCCCCCCAGCTGTGGTGCCAGGGTGGGTACCCCCCCAGCTGTGGTGCCAGGGTGGGTACCCCCCCCCCCCCGCAGCTGTGGTGCCAGGGTGGGTACCCCCCCCCAGCTGTGGTGCCAGGGTGGGTACCCCCCCCCCCGCAGCTGTGGTGCCAGGGTGGGTACCCCCCCAGCTGTGGTGCCAGGGTGGGTACCCCCCCCCCCGCAGCTGTGGTGCCAGGGTGGGTACCCCCCCAGCTGTGGTGCCAGGGTGGGTACCCCCCCCCAGCTGTGGTGCCAGGGTGGGTACCCCCCCCCAGCTGTGGTGCCAGGGTGGGTACCCCCCCCAGCTGTGGTGCCAGGGTGGGTACCCCCCCAGCTGTGGTGCCAGGGTGGGTACCCCCCCCAGCTGTGGTGCCAGGGTGGGTACCCCCCCAGCTGTGGTGCCAGGGTGGGTACCCCCCCAGCTGTGGTGCCAGGGTGGGTACCCCCCCCAGCTGTGGTGCCAGGGTGGGTACCCCCCCCAGCTGTGGTGCCAGGGTGGGTACCCCCCCCCAGCTGTGGTGCCAGGGTGGGTACCCCCCCAGCTGTGGTGCCAGGGTGGGTACCCCCCCCAGCTGTGGTGCCAGGGTGGGTACCCCCCAGCTGTGGTGCCAGGGTGGGTACCCCCCAGCTGTGGTGCCAGGGTGGGTACCCCCCCCCCGCAGCTGTGGTGCCAGGGTGGGTACCCCCCCAGCTGTGGTGCCAGGGTGGGTACCCCCCCAGCTGTGGTGCCAGGGTGGGTACCCCCCCGCAGCTGTGGTGCCAGGATGGGTACCCCCCCAGCTGTGGTGCCAGGGTGGGTACCCCCCAGCTGTGGTGCCAGGGTGGGTACCCCCCCCAGCTGTGGTGCCAGGGTGGGTACCCCCCCAGCTGTGGTGCCAGGGTGGGTACCCCCCCAGCTGTGGTGCCAGGGTGGGTACCCCCCAGCTGTGGTGCCAGGGTGGGTACCCCCCCCCAGCTGTGGTGCCAGGGTGGGTACCCCCCCAGCTGTGGTGCCAGGGTGGGTACCCCCAGCTGTGGTGCCCGGGTGGGTACCCCCCCCCGCAGCTGTGGTGCCAGGGTGGGTACCCCCCCAGCTGTGGTGCCAGGGTGGGTACCCCCCCCAGCTGTGGTGCCAGGGTGGGTACCCCCCAGCTGTGGTGCCCGGGTGGGTACCCCCCAGCTGTGGTGCCAGGGTGGGTACCCCCCCAGCTGTGGTGCCAGGGTGGGTACCCCCCAGCTGTGGTGCCCGGGTGGTACCCCCCCCCCGCAGCTGTGGTGCCAGGGTGGGTACCCCCCCCAGCTGTGGTGCCAGGGTGGGTACCCCCCCCCAGCTGTGGTGCCAGGGTGGGTACCCCCAGCTGTGGTGCCCGGGTGGGTACCCCCCAGCTGTGGTGCCAGGGTGGGTACCCCCCCCCAGCTGTGGTGCCAGGGTGGGTACCCCCCCAGCTGTGGTGCCCGGGTGGGTACCCCCCCAGCTGTGGTGCCAGGGTGGGTACCCCCCCCCAGCTGTGGTGCCAGGGTGGGTACCCCCCCCCCCCGCAGCTGTGGTGCCAGGGTGGGTACCCCCCCCAGCTGTGGTGCCAGGGTGGGTACCCCCCAGCTGTGGTGCCAGGGTGGGTACCCCCCCCAGCTGTGGTGCCAGGGTGGGTACCCCCCCCAGCTGTGGTGCCAGGGTGGGTACCCCCCAGCTGTGGTGCCAGGGTGGGTACCCCCCAGCTGTGGTGCCAGGGTGGGTACCCCCCCAGCTGTGGTGCCAGGGTGGGTACCCCCCCCCCCCGCAGCTGTGGTGCCAGGGTGGGTACCCCCCCCCCCGCAGCTGTGGTGCCAGGGTGGGTACCCCCCAGCTGTGGTGCCAGGGTGGGTACCCCCCCCCAGCTGTGGTGCCAGGGTGGGTACCCCCCAGCTGTGGTGCCAGGGTGGGTACCCCCCCCCCCAGCTGTGGTGCCAGGGTGGGTACCCCCCCAGCTGTGGTGCCAGGGTGGGTACCCCCCCAGCTGTGGTGCCAGGGTGGGTACCCCCCCAGCTGTGGTGCCAGGGTGGGTACCCCCCCAGCTGTGGTGCCAGGGTGGGTACCCCCCCCCCGCAGCTGTGGTGCCAGGGTGGGTACCCCCCAGCTGTGGTGCCAGGGTGGGTACCCCCCCCAGCTGTGGTGCCAGGGTGGGTACCCCCCCCCCCCCGCAGCTGTGGTGCCAGGGTGGGTACCCCCCCAGCTGTGGTGCCAGGGTGGGTACCCCCCCCAGCTGTGGTGCCAGGGTGGGTACCCCCCAGCTGTGGTGCCAGGGTGGGTACCCCCCCAGCTGTGGTGCCAGGGTGGGTACCCCCCAGCTGTGGTGCCCGGGTGAGTACCCCCCCCCCCCGCAGCTGTGGTGCCAGGGTGGGTACCCCCCCAGCTGTGGTGCCAGGGTGGGTACCCCCCCAGCTGTGGTGCCAGGGTGGGTACCCCCCAGCTGTGGTGCCCGGGTGAGTACCCCCCCCCGCAGCTGTGGTGCCAGGGTGGGTACCCCCCAGCTGTGGTGCCCGGGTGAGTACCCCCCCCCCCGCAGCTGTGGTGCCAGGGTGGGTACCCCCCCAGCTGTGGTGCCAGGGTGGGTACCCCCCCAGCTGTGGTGCCAGGGTGGGTACCCCCCCCCCCGCAGCTGTGGTGCCAGGGTGGGTACCCCCCCCCCGCAGCTGTGGTGCCAGGGTGGGTACCCCCCCAGCTGTGGTGCCAGGGTGGGTACCCCCCAGCTGTGGTGCCAGGGTGGGTACCCCCCCAGCTGTGGTGCCAGGGTGGGTACCCCCCCAGCTGTGGTGCCAGGGTGGGTACACCCCCCAGCTGTGCCAGCTGTGGTGCCAGGGTGGGTACCCCCCAGCTGTGGTGCCAGGGTGGGTACCCCCCAGCTGTGGTGCCAGGGTGGGTACCCTCCCAGCTGTGGTGCCAGGGTGGGTACCCCCCCCCAGCTGTGGTGCCAGGATGGGTACCCCCCAGCTGTGGTGCCAGGATGGGTACCCCCCAGCTGTGGTGCCAGGGTGGGTACCCCCCCAGCTGTGGTGCCAGGGTGGGTACCCCCCCCAGCTGTGGTGCCAGGGTGGGTACCCTCCCAGCTGTGGTGCCAGGGTGGGTACCCCCCCAGCTGTGGTGCCAGGATGGGTACCCCCCAGCTGTGGTGCCAGGGTGGGTACCCCCCCCAGCTGTGGTGCCAGGGTGGGTACCCTCCCAGCTGTGGTGCCAGGGTGGGTACCCCCCCCAGCTGTGGTGCCAGGATGGGTACCCCCCAGCTGTGGTGCCAGGATGGGTACCCCCCAGCTGTGGTGCCAGGATGGGTACCCCCCAGCTGTGGTGCCAGGGTGGGTACCCCCCAGCTGTGGTGCCAGGATGGGTACCCCCCAGCTGTGGTGCCAGGGTGGGTACCCCTGGCACTCGCCACACCTACCCTTCTACCCTACCCCCTACTCTACCCTACCCCCTACTCTACCTTGCCAGCCCCCCCCCCCTTCCCAAGGTGCCACCCTCCATCAGCGAGCACCAAACCATTTTAACCACATCTTGGCTTTAACCACAGGTGGCAGAGGGCCCTGGCTGGTTAATGCCTCGCTGTATGCTTAGCTTCTGCGTTCTTCATATCTTGTGTGTGTGTGAAGCTGTTGGGCACTGTTGCGTGACCCTTAATTTGCACCTTCAATAATAAGTTTAAATGAACCGGCAACTTAGAAGCTGCCAAGTGGTTAGAGGAGCACTTAGAGTACTCAGTGTGGCTTGTTTAGGAAACACTGAGTGGGAGGAGAGTATATAGTCGCTCTTGTGACTCTACTCTACTGTACTCTACTCTCGCACTTGGAAGGGGTCAGGATAAGGATTTGGGATGGGACGGGGGCAAGGAATGGTGCCCAAATACTTGTGGACGGTCGGGGGATTGAACACCGACCTGCATGAAGCCAGACCGAGGGCCCGCTGTTGAACCAACCCGTCCTCCCAATAGCACGTCGTATTTTGTCGCATACTTTACATAAAGCCAAACACTTCAGTACTAGAAAATGGTACGGCAGTTTCGCGGCTCGCGAAATTGACATAGAGTACCGTTTTCTGTTTTGGATCCTCTGGTAGGTTTGCAGAGGACACTTTAGCTCGACAGTTTCTTGACGTTGGGGCACCTTGAAGAGCCAGTGTGTCTTCAAGTTCCACACGCCACTAGACCTCCTGGGCAGAGACTGGGCCGCGGGGACCTTGATCCCCGGATTCAACGCAAGGTAACCGCAAGGTAAGGTAACTATTACACTCAAAATAATTATTTATATTTTGCAGTGAGCTGCATCACTATTAATGACTCATAACTTGTGATGGTGGAGCCAGCTCTCTACAGCTCCAGCAGACACGAGGCTAGAAGGCGGGATCTGGTGAGGTACACAATTGCTACGGCCAGCTGCAAGAGTGGAGACCAAGAGCTCAAGCTCGATTCTGCAGGCATAAACATGTAAGAAAACTTACATATTTTGGGAAAGTTCACCTCTCTCACACACACACACACACACACACACACACACACACACACACACACACACACACACACACACACACACACACACACACACACACACCCACACACACCACACACACACACACACACACACACACACACACACACACACACACACACACACACACACACACACACACACACACACACCCACACCACCCACACACACACACACACACACACACACACACACACACACACACACATACACACACACACACACACACACACACACACACACACACACACACACACACACACACACACACACACACAAACACACACACACACGGCACTGTCCTACAGGGCCGGTGGCTGTGTGAACAGCACGCTTGATACGTAGTCATGTGGACCGGGGTTCGATTCCCGGGGCCGGCAGAAACAAATGGGCAGAGTTTCTTTCACCCTGATGGGTCTGTTACCTAGCATTAAATAGGTACCTGGGAGTTAGACAGCTGTCACGGGCTGCTTCCTGGGTGTGTGTGTTTGTGTGTGACGGACGACGGAGGGGAAATGTTAGGCCCAAGAGCTGACGTTTGACCGTGGAGGCACAATCAGGTGAGTACACACAACTACGTGACACCAGGTCGAGCTACCAGCTTATGGTCACGGTCAAGCTTGACACTTGACACTAATGGTCACCCACAAGCTTGACACTTGACACTAATGGCCACCCACAAGCTTGACACTTGACACTAATGGTCACCCACAAGCTTGACACTTGACACTAATGGTCATGCACAAGCTTGACACTTGACACTAATGGTCACGCACAAGCTTGACACTTGACACTAATGGTCACCCACAAGCTTGACACTTGACACTAATGGTCATGCACAAGCTTGACACTTGACACTAATGGTCACCCACAAGCTTGACACTTGACACTAATGGTCACCCACAAGCTTGACACTTGACACTAATGGTCACGCACAAGCTTGACACTTGACACTAATGGTCACCCACAAGCTTGACACTTGACACTAATGGTCACGCACAAGCTTGACACTTGACACTAATGGTCACGCACAAGCTTGACACTTGACACTAATGGTCACCCACAAGCTTGACACTTGACACTAATGGTCACGCACAAGCTTGACACTTGACACTAATGGTCACGCACAAGCTTGACACTTGACACTAATGGTCACGCACAAGCTTGACACTTGACACTAATGGTCACCCACAAGCTTGACACTTGACACTAATGGTCACCCACAAGCTTGACACTTGACACTAATGGTCACGCACAAGCTTGACACTAATGGTCACCCACAAGCTTGACACTAATGGTCACCCACAAGCTTGACACTAATGGTCACGCACAAGCTTGACATTAATGGTCACGCACAAGCTTGACACTATGGTCACGCACAAGCTTGACACTATGGTCACGCACAAGCTTGACACTAATGGTCACCCTCAAGCTTGGCACTTGACACTAATGGTCACCCACAAGCTTGACACTTGACACTAATGGTCACCCACAAGCTTGACACTTGACACTAATGGTCACCCACAAGCTTGACACTTGACACTAATGGCCACCCACAGCTGGCGCTAATGGCCACCCCAAGCTTGACACTAATGGTCACCCAAGCGTTGACACTAATGGCCACCCACAAGCTTGACACTTGACACTAATGGCCACCCACAAGCTTGACACATGACACAATGGCCACCCACAAGCTTGACACTTGACACTAATGGCCACCCACAAGCTTGACCTTGACACTAATGGCCACCCACAAGCTTGACACATGACACTAATGGCCACCCCAAGCTTGACACTTGACACTAATGGCCACCACAAGCTTGACACTATGGGCCACCACAAGCTTGACACTTGACACTATTCCACCCACAAGCTTGACACTTGACACTAATGGTCACCCACATGCTTGACACGTGACACTAATGGCACCCACAAGCTTGACACGTGACACTAATGGCCACCCACAAGCTTGACACTTGACACTAATGGCCACCCACAAGCTTGACACTTGACACTAATGGCACCCACAAGCTTGACACTTGACACTAATGGCCACCCACAAGCTTGACACTTGACACTAATGGTCACCCACAAGCTTGACACTTGACACTAATGGCCACCCACAAGCTTGACACTTGACACTAAGGCCACCCCAAGCTTGACACTTGACACTAATGGCCACCCACAAGCTTGACACTTGACACTATGGCCACCCCCAAGCTTGACACTTGACACTAATGGTCACCCACAGCTTGACACTTGACACATACGCCACCCACAAGCTTGACACGGAAGCATTTAACCCGCCAGACACCACACGTCCCTACCAGAATGTCTAAGACTTTCCTAAGTAGTTTCAGCGCCTCTCAGCCTTGCCAGTAACGCTTGAAGGTGGTTATAAGTGGGAGGGGGAAGGTAGAAGTGGCTGCTGGAGTGTAGGCGTAGATTTTACAGGCTTTATTCTTAAGAGTTTATCTTGAGTTATCTTCAGGTTATCTTGAGAGGATTTCGAGGCGTAGCGTCCCCGCGGCCCGGTCCTCGACCAGGCCTCCTTTTTGTTACACACCTCCGGAAGCAGCCCGTAGCACTCTGTCCTAGCTCCCAGGTTATCTTGTACTGCTAGGTTAACAGGAGCATAAGGGTGAACGAAACATTTTGCCCATTTGTCTCAGGTTCATGGCAGTCATTACAGTAGAGGCTGGACTGAAGTGGTGTACAGACGCACGACCTTATAAGCTATAGTCAGAGTGATTCGGTATTGGCTAATCATATATTATACGTAAAGACATACATTGGCTAAATATTACCGATTTACTTATTTTCCTGCATAACATATATAATATTTATATATTTCCCTACGTATGACAAGTAACATATATCATAAAAAGTATTATTGTAAGACAAGAACATAAAAT
>WNGS01000910.1:12399-29227 GCA_020271785.1 Procambarus virginalis | reverse complement strand
CTACTGAGTTGGACAAACCAGAAAACTATTTTTTACTTGTGTTGCAAAGATAAACTAAATTAACCTAACCTTTGTAGGCCTGATACACGATAGTAGTAGTAGTAGGCATCCATCAGTCTCAGGAGACTATGGAGTTGCGCTCTGGTTGTAGGCCTAGTATAGTTCATATGTGCTATACTAGGCCTAGGAATATTTAAGTTTGTTTTTAGCTTCATTTTTTTTTAAGAATTCCTTACTAATCAGTATACTACTATCGAAAAGCTAAGTGCGTACGAATTCGTGTAAATATGTCATCAATACGTTGATGGCACATTTACATGTTGGAAATAAAAACTAAAAGTATTGTATTGTATATACAATACACAAATAAAAAATACAGTATTGTATTGCATATTTGTGAAAGGAAATCTCCTACACCTCCACCCAGGCTGCTTATTCATACCTCCCTACTTGCTGTACGCCTAGCCCTGACTCACCCCTCGCCTAGCCCTGACTCACCCCTCGCCTAGCCCTGACTCACCCCTCACCTAGCCCTGACTCACCCCTCACCTAGCCCTGACTCACCCCTCGCCTAGCCCTGACTCACCCCTCGCCTAGCCCTGACTCACCCCTCACCTAGCCCTGACTCACCCCTCACCTAGCCCTGACTCACCCCTCACCTAGCCCTGACTCACCCCTCACCTAGCCCTGACTCACCCCTCGCCTAGCCCTGACTCACCCCTCGCCTAGCCCTGACTCACCCCTCACCTAGCCCTGACTCACCCCTCGCCTAGCCCTGACTCACCCCTCGCCTAGCCCTGACTCACCCCTCACCTAGCCCTGACTCACCCCTCACCTAGCCCTGACTCACCCCTCGCCTAGCCCTGACTCACCCCTCACCTAGCCCTGACTCACCCCTCACCTAGCCCTGACTCACCCCTCACCTAGCCCTGACTCACCCCTCGCCTAGCCCTGACTCACCCCTCGCCTAGCCCTGACTCACCCCTCACCTAGCCCTGACTCACCCCTCACCTAGCCCTGACTCACCCCTCACCTAGCCCTGACTCACCCCTCACCTAGCCCTGACTCACCCCTCGCCTCGCCTGACTCACCCCTCACCTAGCCCTGACTCACCCCTCACCTAGCCCTGACTCACCCCTCGCCTAGCCCTGACTCACCCCTCGCCTAGCCCTGACTCACCCCTCACCTAGCCCTGACTCACCCCTCACCTAGCCCTGACTCACCCCTCGCCTCGCCCTGACTCACCCCTCACCTAGCCCTGACTCACCCCTCGCCTAGCCCTGACTCACCCCTCGCCTAGCCCTGACTCACCCCTCGCCTCGCCCGCCTGCCTCTTCATATCATCGTTCATCACCCGTGTTAATCACCCTTCCCTCTCGGTGTAATTTAAACTGTACCTGTCCCGTCCCTTTATTGAAACACACCTATTGCTCTCCGCCCTCGTGCCTTCCTTGTTCTGTCTCTCTCCTCCCGTCTTCCCTGTCTCTCCTTCTCCCTCTCTGGAGAAGGGAGAACTCCTTCTCCCACACAAGAGAGAGACACACTCTCTTGCTTTCTCCCCCCCCCCCACTGCCCAACCACCTCGGCTGGACGGTAGAGCGACAGTCTCGCTTCATGCAGGTCGGCGTTCAACCCCTTACCGTCCAAGTGGTTGGGCACCATTCCTTCCCCCCGTCCCATCCCAAATCCTTATCCTGACCCCCTTCCTATAGTGCTATATAGTCATAATGGCTTTGCCCTTTCCCCTTATAATTCCCTCCCCCCCCCTAATAGTACTTTATATCTGACCTTTTGATTTCAATTTTCAGACTAGCGAGGCGTCAAGACGAGTCCGTGAGAGGTGTTTACCAGCCGGCATGGGGTCGGCCGCCTGTGTCCAACACCACCTCCGTGTCACCCTGCTCTTCCTCCTTACCTGCCTAGCGTCTGTGCCTAGCGTCTGTGCCTAGGTCATGTTTGTCCTGCCTGCATGTCCTGCCTGCATATCCTGCCTGCATGTCCTGCCTGCATGCCCTGCCTGCATGCCCTGCCTGCATGTCCTGCCTGCATGTCCTGCCTGCATGCCCTGCCTGCATGCCCTACAAAATCAGCCTGATATAACTGTTCTAGCTGCTTGTTTTGACATGTCTGTTCTAACCATCTTTCTTGACACACGTTTCTTAGCCCCGTAGTAAAAAAATCCTGCGATATATGTCTTGCTCTATCAGTATATATCCTGTCTGTCTGACTTGGATGTCTGTTTGTGATTACCAATGGGGAGGCGAAGAAGCATCTGCTTGATTTGGATGTGACAAAGGCTATAGGCCCGGGTGGAATATCGCCATGGATACTAAAGGAAGGAGCAGAAGCTCTGTGCCTGCCACTATTCATGGTTAGTGGTTAGCTTAGCATTTTAAAAGTACCGAATCACCTTCTGTGGTTGATTGTTCAATAAATCCCTGAGCTATATGCTTAACTGATCTCTAACCCTGTCCATGGAGGACAGAAGAAAATGTATATATGTTGGTTAGCATTGTAAATGTGTGGCCACGTCTGTGGTAGAAAATAATAATAATAAAAAAAACTATTCATGGTGTGCAACCACTGGTAACAGGTGAACTGGCAAAAGTTTGGAAGACAAGCAGTGTAGTTCTGATATACAGGAAGGGTGATAGACAGGAGGCACTGAACTACAGGCCAGTATCCCTAACTTGCATACCATGCAAGATGATGGAGAAGACTATGCGAAAAAAACTAGTGAAACATCTGAAGCGAAAAAAACTTTTGTAACACAAGAGCAGCATGGGTTTAGGGATGGCAAATCATGCCTCACAGGATTAATTGAATTCTACGACCAGGCAACACAAATAAGGCAAGATAGAGAGGGCTGTGCAGACTGCATATTTCTGGATTGCCAGAAAGCCTTTGACTCAGTACCACATAAGAGACTAGTGTACAAGCTGGAGATGCAGGTGGAAGTGAAAGGGAAGGTACTCCACTGGATAAGGGAGTACCTAAGCAACAGTAGACAGCGAGTCACTGTGGGGGGGGTGAGGTCTCAGATTGGCGAGGCGTCACCAGTGGAGTCCCGCAGGGTTCAGTGCTTGGACCTATACTGTTTCTGATATATGTAAACGATCTCCCAGAGGGTATAGAATCGTTCCTCTCATTGTTTGCTGATGATGCAAAAGATTATGAGGAGGATTAAGACAGAGGAAGATAGTATGAGGCTACAAGATGACCTAGACAAACTGATTGAATGGTCCAACAAATGGCTACTACAGTTCAACCCGAGTAAATGTAAGGTAATGAAACTAGGCGGTGGAAACAGGTCAGACATAGGATACCGAATAGGAGAAGACGTCCTTCGTGAAACGGACAGAAAGAAAGATCTAGGAGTTGATATCACACCAAATCTGTCTCCTGAAGCCCACATAAAAAGAATAACATCTACGGCGTATGTAAGGCTGGATAACATCAGAACTGCTTTCAGGAACCTGTGTAAGGAATCATTCAGAACCTTGTATACCACATATATAAGACCAATCCTGGAGTATGCGGCCCCAGCATGGAGCCCGTACCTTGTCAAGCACAAGACGAATCTTGAAAAAGTTCAGAGGAATGCCACTAGCCTGGTTCCAGCACTAAGAGGCCTGAGTTACGAGGAAAGTCTGCGAGAAATGCACCTTACGACACTGGAAGACAGAAGAGTAAGGGGAGACATGATCACAACCTACAAAATTCTCAGAGGAATTGACAAGGTGACAAATTAACACAGGTGGTACGCAAATAAGGGGAAACAGGTGGAAACTGAGTACCAAAATGAGCCACAGAGACGTTAGAAAGAACTTTTTCAGTGTCAGAGTAGTTAACAGGTGGAATGCATTAGGCAGTGATGTGGTGGAGGCTGACTCCATACACAGTTTCAAATGTAGATATGATAGAGCCCAGTAGGCTCAGGAATCTGTACACCAGTTAATTGATAGTTGAGAGGCGGGACCAAAGAGTCGAAGCTCAACCTCCGCAAGCACAACCAGCTGAGTACATACACACACACTTAAGGGAGCCTCGTGGCTGAGTAGACAGCGCTCTGGGGTCGTAGTCCAAAGGGTCCGGGTTCGATTCCCGTCCGAGGCAGAAACAAATGGGCAGAGTTTCTTTCACCCTGATGAACCTGTTCACCTACCAGTAAATAGGTACCTGGGAGTTAGACAGCTGCTACGGACTGCTTCCCGGAGATGTGTGTGCGTGTGTTAGACATGTATGTAGTAGAATCATAGAGGAAATGTTGTTTGGTTCGAAAGGATGGTCCAAGAGCTAGGAGCTTGATTCTGCAGGCACTTGAGTGTGTGTAAATACACGCACACACTTTCCGATGCCAGCTTTAACCGTTCGTTATTAGTGGTGAGGTTGGGCTGAGTGTCAGAAAGGGTAGAGTGGACCACGGGACGGACAGAAAGTGAGGGGTGAGGGGTTTGGATGGAAAAATGGATTGAAATTGAAATTGAAATAAGTTTATTGATGTAAAATACACACAAAGGGATGAGGTAGCTCAAGCTATTCTCACCCCGTTCAGTACATCGTGTTAATACATACATAGACACACATCACAAACAATAATCATATTACCAAACATTCTGAGAGATAAACATATACATTTCCTCCTTCACAAGTAGTATGATAGAAAAATGGATGGTGCGGGGAAGGGTAAGCGTGAGGGAGGGAGGGAGAGACGACTAGGATATCTATCAGATCTAATTTTGCTTTATTGGGTAGTTTTGCTGGGCGATAAGCGGCTGGATATTGGCAGCGATACTGGAACATCCCTTTGCCCCAGGGTAGCCTGACCCCAGGGTAGTCTGACCCCAAGATAGCTGACCCATAAGGAAGCCTGACCCATATGTAGCCTGACCCCAGGGTAGTCTGACCCCAAGATAGCTGACCCATAAGATAGCCTGTCCCATATGTAGCCTGAGCCCAGGGTAGTCTGACCCCAAGATAGCTTGACCCATAAGAGTAGCCTGTCCCCATATGTAGCCTGACCCCAGGGTAGTCTGACTCCAAGATAGCTTGACCATAAGGTAGCCTGACCCATATGTAGTCTGACCCCAGGGTAGTCTAGCTAGCTGACCCCAAGACAGCTTGACCCATAAGGTAGGTCTGACCCCAAGACAGCTTGACCCATAAGGTAGCCTGACCCCAGGGTAGTCTGACCCCAAGACAGCTTGACCCATAAGGAAACCTAACTAAACTCAAATGAGCCCAAGAACTGTCAGCCTTGGCTGATCCAGAATGGCGTGTGTCCAAGTGACCGTAAGAAAACCTTGATCTCAAGTTATCATGAACATCCTGGAGACTGGTAGCCCTGACCCCCCCCCCCCCCGACTCCTCTCTTACTCCCCTAGACCCCATCTCCAATCCTTCCCTGACCCCAAGTGACGTTTTAAAAGCGTGTTTAGTATCATTAACTTTAACTGCCAAAACATTTTGTGTGAGAGAGACGGACCTCGGCGCCATCTATGATCCAGGTTCCGAGTTAAAATAGTTGACCCTCCCATAATATTAGTTTCCCATCTTGCTGTTCTGGGAGGTGATGAGGTACCGCTGACTGAAGCTTGACGGCAGTGATGAAGAGTGAGCGACACAGTACATAGGTCGACTTGGGGCGCTTCTGCTGGAGCGTACTAGCGAGAGGCTAGTGGGGCGCTGAGGACTTCATTGTGTGCGCGTGCTTGCGAGAGGACTAGTGGGGCGCTGAGGACTTCATTGTGTGCGCGTGCTTGCGAGAGGACTAGTGGGGCGCTGAGGACTTCATTGTGTGCGCGTGCTTGCGAGAGGACTAGTGGGGCGCTGAGGACTTCATTGTGTGCGCGTGCTTGCGAGAGGACTAGTGGGGCGCTGAGGACTTCATTGTGTGCGCGTGCTTGCGAGAGGACTAGTGGGGCGCTGAGGACTTCATTGTGTGCGCGTGCTTGCGAGAGGACTAGTGGGGCGCTGAGGACGTCATTGTGTGCGCGTGCTTGCGAGAGGACTAGTGGGGCGCTGAGGACGTCATTGTGTGCGCGTGCTTGCGAGAGGACTAGTGGGGCGCTGAGGACGTCATTGTGTGCGCGTGCTTGCGAGAGGACTAGTGAAGCGCTGAGGACGTCATTGTGTGCGCGTGCTAGTGTGGCGCTTGCAGATGTCACCGTGGAAGGTAGGTAGCGTGAGGGCTAGTGATGTGTTGGGAGACCTCGTCAGAGGAGTGTATATAGTGGTAGTTGTAGATAATAAGATAAATGAAATTGCACTTACAAATTTATCTTAAACATTACACTGCATTTCCACCAAGGTTAGGAATCTCTGAACTTGAGAAGGATTACAGAGTTTAAAAAAACCTGGTTAAGAATGCGAAGTTCGTAACAATCTCTCTAATGCCGAACATTTCTTGGGTACTCCTTTCCCTGCTGAGTGATTGGTCTTATATATACCATAATATAAGTCTCGTGAAAGTGTTATTTCTTTAATGAAGGGGGTTTGAGCAGCAGACGTGTGTACTGAAAGTCACACAAGTGAAGGACACGCCAATTTTCATTTTTCTTTATTATTCACCCCATACCCATCTCATGGGCGATGGTGGAAAGGGTTACAGAGGTACAGAGGGGCAGGAACTGAACCCCATGATTCATGTAGCTAAGCAAGTGACACTCTTTTTGAAACTTGTTACACAATTGGCAATGTTACATACACATGTGTGTGTGTGTATGTATGTATGTGTATATATATATATATATATATATATATATATATATATATATTTATATATATATATATATATAATATGTGTGTGTGTGAAAAATTTAGAATTTTAAATTGTAATGATTTACCCTAATTAAATGTATACTGGTTTACCGTCAGTAATGAACTAACTTCAGTTCATCATGGAGAAGTTGTGTTGCAACTGTCTGGTTTATGCCAGACAGTTGCGGTAGAATAACAGCGGTTCCTGACGATGCAGGGATCAACATAATAAAATACTGAGTGGAAGTACTTCCATTACTCCAGTTCACCTGAACAGAAGATTTAGTGTGAAACTGTAGTCCTCGTTTAGCTGTAAATAAACATCCAAGCAGCGGTGAGTGTTAAGGGTTCTCGCTTGACTGATCACTGTGGAAGTTCTTATGGTATACACTTCTAGTGTCAATTAGCATATATGAATAATCAATTCTAATTATTACCTGAGGTCAAAGGATCAGAAATATGGAGAATTTTAGATGATTTACAATCCAACTTTGAAGGACCATCTCCAAGCGAAGAAAATTATAAGAAAGTAATTACGAACTTGTCCACTCAATTAATTCTGGAGGACAATAAATATAAATACTATTAAATAACTGATATATCCTAGTTCCAAAAATATAAATGTAAACAAATCTAAACAAGTAAGCGCTAACGCAATTTCCCAAATAATTTCAGTAGGGTTTATTTACTTTAAAAAGCATTAAAGTGATTTAACAAATACAGGGGAAAACTTTGCTGAACTGGAGCCTTGTCCAATGAAACCTGAAAAGTTCTAGTATTGGAGAGATCAACATCAACTTGGTTTACAATTCGGAAGCTGCTATCCGTTCCTTCAGTGCCCACACAAATTAGTAAATCAATGGACTGTTATAAGCTGGTTGACTGTAGGATTGCGCAGCGCAGAACTTCTGCAATTATTTTGCTGTCCTGCATAGTCAGGGCCCCTTAGAAAACGGTCTATCCCTATTTCTTCTTATTTGGTCAAATAGATACGAAAGGGTATTAACGTACTCATCTCGGAAACTATTGTGGTGCCCACGAATGGCTTTCTCGATGATTCTAGAGATGCTAGTCGTTGAACTGCCACTCGGGTACTTTTCCAAGATGGCAGAGGGTGACGCCGACAGCGGCTGGGACGTCTTACTCTCACGTCTGCTCACCCCGGCAATGTTGGTAACTTCTCAGAATAACAGGAGGTCCGCAACACCGTACTCGAATAAATACCTCCATGTATATAATTATACAGCCGTAATAAAGTCAAGCACAAGATTTATGGCAGACTTATCCGAACTGACAGAGCCAGCGCCGGCAGGCAAGATGTGCTCCCGGAGTGGCGCGGCTTCCCCGCGACCAATTTAGTGGCGATAATTTATTTAAATAATTAGGTGGTCGCGTTCCCATTTCTAGTTTTAGATGTTATGTGGACAACATTCTTGTCATTGATATTAATGACAGTTTATCTTTATAAGTAAAATACTCAATTTTTGTAGCCTAATGCACCATTGCGTACATTCATTTATGCGTGAATAAAAGTTAACTAATAATTTTGTTCAAGAAACAGCTTATACTTGATTTACTGTACAAAACACCAAGGAATTAACTTGATTATCAATTACGCTGAAATAATGATTGAAATCAATTTGTGAGAATCGGCAAACCAAATGTATCTGAATTTGTCACGCATATTTTGGAGTATTCGTTAACAAAGAAATGTAGAGGCCGGATAGCAAGGTAAGCCACAGGGGCCTCGATATTCGGTTACTGGTGTATTGTTGATTCAATTTTATTAATGCTATAAATTAATGATGTCAATTGAATAAATTAGGTATTTTAAATGAACAGTGGAATAAACTTTCCTGGACCAATGCACCGGCATGTAATATATATTTACATTCAGACAAATTGTTATATCATATTCTCAAATACTCTTTATAATTTCTGACTTATTGATATCCAAACAGCGGATTTGCGCCTGCAACAAATACTAATTCCTCAACTAAGTGCACACAAATATAGCCTTAATTGATTTTTTAATTAGTTAAAAGCTCGACAGGTATAAAACTTGGGATTTACCAGAAGGTTGAACAGAGCACAGTCAGCTCGGCTAACCAAAGAGTAACCAACATGTGGTGGACTGACTAGTGAAGGAAACCGTCCGTCTGTAATAGCTTCATTAAATTTGTTTTCGAACAGAACTGAGACAACGTGTCTTCAGTTAAGAACATAATAACATACGAATAGAGGTAACTACAGAAGACCTATTGGCCCATACGAGGCAGCTCCTATTTATAACAACCCAATCCCACTCGTATACATGTCCAACCCACGTTTGAAACAATCAAGGGAGCCCACCTCCACCACATTCCACGGTAATATGCTCCACAAAGCAACAACCCGGTTACCGAACCAGTACCCACCCAGTTAAGTCAGCTCTCAACTTGGTGTTTCTCTGAAGCTTTGCCGGATGACAACGTTGCCAGACTAGGACAAACATAACAGTAATCCGGTCGTATTTTTGCACGATAAGAGGCTCGTCCAGACACACTTGAAACAATACTGTCTTTCCTTGTTTCTTCTTTATGTTTACAATTTTGCTTATTTTTTGGTGGGTTTTCTAAGATGTTTTCCATTCTCTCGCTATGTAGTAAACCAGACACCAGAGTCTTGTCAACACTGCAGAAATTGGTGAGTACTCTCGGTAAAGTGAAGTAAAGAGAGAGGGAAGGAGAAGAGCCGTTAACACCAGGCAAAAATTAACAGTATAACGAGGTACTTGACTCTTCAACACCAAATTGAACCAATTGTGTCCCTTCGCTCGCTTCTTGCTCGTTACTATTTTTCACCTTTACCTCGATTATAACTTTTCTCGCTTTATCTCTGCTTTTCCTTTGTACTGTTGTGGTCATTGATAAATTTTATTGAAGATTTTAAGTTTTACTGAGTAGAGTTTAGGGTAATGCTGTTACGCCCCAAGCTGTCTTGTGAGCTTGTAATATATATATATATATATATAATATATATATATATATATATATATTATATATATATATTATATATATATATATATATATAAAATAAATATATAAATATTATTAAATATGACCGAAAAAGTAAGATTAATAATTCTAACACGAATTTTCTCAATATTTCTTATGTTTCTTTTAACTGTCGATGGTAATTGAAAATCAGTTGTCCAAAGTTCATTTTTATTTCTAGTTTGACACGACACTTGAACGAGTTTCGTAATAACTTATTACATTTTCAAAGACTTTAGTTTACACACACACAACTATAACCTGCAAACACTAAATAGAGTTCTACTATGCTATGATTTAAACAGCTTTTGTTTTATACCCGCATTTTGGGTGAGGTGATATGTTACAACAGTTTTGGATAAGGTGAACAAAACTTTCAACACAAGACAGAACACGAAACAATGGGTATTATTGGGTAAATTAAAGGGAATGGAAGTAACTGCAGAGGGCCTATTGGCCCATATTTCTTGATGCTTCTATATTGGTGCAGAGTCTTGAAGTGGGTAGAATATAGTTTCTGCACTATTTGGCTGTTGATTGCTGGTGTTGACTTCTTAATGTGTAGTGCCTCGCAGATATCAAGCCGCCTGCTATTGCTGTATCTATCGATGATTTCCGTGTTGTTTGTTAAGACTTCTCTGGTGATGGTCTGGTTGTGGGAAGAGATTATATGTTCCTTAATGGAGCCCTGTTGCTTATGCATTGTTAATCGCCTAGAAAGAGATGTTGTTGTCTTGCCTATATACTGAGTTCTTTGAGGCTTACAGTCCCCAAGTGGGCATTTGAAGCAGAGACGACGTTGGTCTCTTTTTAAAGCGTTCTGCTTGTGTCTGGAGAGTTTCTCATGAGTAGGTTGGCCGTTTTTTTGGTTTTATAGTAAATCGTCAATTGTATCTTCTGATTTTTGTCTGTAGGGATAACGTTTCTATTAACAATATCTTTCAGGACACTTTCCTCCGTTTTATGAGCTGTGGAGAAGAAGTTCCTGTAAAATAGTCTAATAGGGGGTATAGTGTTGTGTTTAGTTGTCTCTTCAGAGGTTGCATGGCGTTTCACCTTCCTTCTTATGATGTCTTCAACGAAACCATTGGAGAAGCCGTTAGGTTACACACACACAACTAACACTAAACAGAGTTTAAACAGCTTTCATTTTATAACTGCAATTTATATATATATATTATATATATATATATATATATATATATATATATATATATATAAGGTATAAAATGAAAGCTGTTTAAACTCTGTTTAGTGTTAGTTGTGTGTGTGTAACCTAAAGTCTTTGAAAATGTAATAATTTATTACGAAACGCGTTCTAGCGTCGCGTCAGACTAGAAATAAAAATGAATTTTGGAGAACTGTTTTTCAATTACCATCGACAGTGAAAAGAAACATAAGAAATATAGAGAAAATTCGTGTTAGAATGATTAATCTCACTTTTTCGGTCATATTTAATAATATATATTTATATATATATAACATATGTATATATAATATATTTTTGTATTATATACAAAAATAATATAATACATATTTTAAGGGTCTCTTGCCATATATGATACTGACGCTTGTAAACACTGTGCCTAGTGTTACTGAAGCCTGCACCTGCCTGTTTTGGTCACTCAAAACATGCCTGAGATTTAACCTGTTGTCTGTACTCTTATTATGTATGTAATGCTGAATTTCCTTCTCTTTAAAGCTAGCATTTGCCTTCACCCGTACCGTCTAGTTTCATTCAAGGTAAAAATGATAAGCTAAAATTGCTGTCAAGTTGACATTGCTTTACTTGAGTTGCTTACCACTGGTTGCTACTTAGTTCAATATGGAATAAGTGTCATTTTACCGACTGGTCCGAGACGTGTCAGTTTGGTTCTGATGGTAAGTTTTAGACTTGATTCATCGCGGACATTTTTGCCGAGACTTATGAGAAAACGTTTTTGATCCAAGATCTTTACGGTGGAAATGACTAAACTCCAGATCAGCCTGACTGTGATGGCCATGTTGACTCCGATCCGATGACAACTAACCCCAGGGACCATGTGATCACCACCAGAGACGCTCCAGGCTGGACTGCGAGTGTATACAAACTCTCAAGATCTTCCATAGTTAATCTACAACTTTACCATTCCCCCCATCTACTGACCCCTCCTCTCCGACGCTCGCTTGTGTTCTACTTGTACTAACTGTATTGTGCCATCATTCCAGGTATACGCTCTTGTTGACATGAGGCCGTCTAATACAGCGTTAGCCAGTAAAACGGTGCACACACCTGGTCTTAGTCTTATCTGTCACACACACCTGGTAGGGGCCACTGGTGGTCGCCTGGTGACCACTACCAGCAGCCCCAGCACCGTGGACAAAGGGGTCCTGCCCTCCCCCACCCACCCCTGGATGGCTGGCTGTTCCCAGCTGTAGTGAAGAGGCCGGCCGCTGCTCACTAATGGGTGTCACCAGCAACTATTACTCAAGTGGCGATGACGGCGCGTCCTCCGACACCCGCCCCCACCGGTACCCGCCTCCACCGGCACCCGCCCCCACCGGCACCCGCCCCCACCGGCACCCGCCCCCACCGACACCCGCCCTCACCGGCACCCGCCTCCACCGACACCCGCCCCCCACCGACACCCGCCCTCACCGGCACCCGCCTCCACCGACACCCGCCTCCACCGACACCTGTACTGTGATGCAGGTGACATCACCTCTTCTGCTCACTGAGGAGTGAGCAGTGAGGTCGATGAGGAGCTCATCAAGGCGATGAGCTCGTCTCTCTCCAACTGGGAAACTGTAGCTATGGATTTGCTGGCTGGCTCACTCACCGGTCTGGAAGCTTTCACCCGATTGGTGACGGCTGTCAATGAAGCTTGGTTAATACTCACCGTTACCTTACCTTGGAGGGACGGTGGCGTCGTGAGGGAGGGTGGAGTGGCGTCGTGAGGGAGGGTGGAGNGACGTGCCTGTAGAACATTACGAGCTTGTATGTTACGGCATCGACACCGTTGCTGGAGTGGGCGTGGCGATTTCGGCGCCATCTTTGGACCTGCACTCCAACTCCAAGGTATTTGGTGAGACGCGGACAACGCCATCTGTTGGCGGAGGCGTGGCGTCTATGAATAGCTCCTGTTTCATATCTCGGTTAGGAGGTGAGGTCGGTGATGACCTCTGGTGGGTGGCGTAACGATATCAACGCTATATAGGTTGTGAAAACAATTACAATTTCAATTCCTCGGTGGAAGGGTGTTATCCTAAGGTCCCCCTCCCCTCTCCCCAGTATACTGTCTGTCTAGCTAACGACGTTTTATGTTCACGGAGGTGATGTGAGGAGCCGATTGCGCTGAGGAGAGCAGTTCACCTTGGGCAGTCGAGAACTCTTGACTTGGTCCTGTGAGAGGACAAAGTGGCCGTCGTCGGTAGCAGCTGTATGTTAAAGGTGCTGGATTTATGCATTGTTGTATGGACTGACGTACCCGGGATTTGTCCAAGAAGAGTTACGAGACGACAGTAGTGCATTTGTTGAGAAGTGTTGCTAGTGTGATGCTAGAGACGTCTGCCAGGGTGTTAGCTACCCCTGAATGTGATTATTTGATACCCCTGTCAGCGTGTTGCTGAAGCCTTCTGCCAGTGTGCTTCTGGGGGAGCAGATGTGGGGTATTGGGACAGCGTGACGATACTGTGTGTGTGGACTGGCCCATGATGAGGAAGGTGAACTTGCTGTTGATTACCATTGAGGGTGGACGTGTACCTGGAGGTAATGGTCTCGCGGAGATTTACTGAACACTGCAGGTCTACTGAATGTCCTGACACAGTATAAATAAGTCTAGTTATACTTAGATATATAATAAATATTGGTGAAGGTGTAATTGCGTATTGTTTATCCCCTTTATTCCTTGCATTGTTACTTGCTCCCGCCAATTCTTAAAAATTTACCCTCGACTTTGGGTCACGTGGGTTATAAGACAATTACTGGCCCCAGCTGGCCGTAGCACTGAAGAACATGACGGGCCTGTAGAACATGACGGGCCTGTAGAACATGACGGGTCTTGCAGAACATGACGAGCCTGTAGAGCATGACGAGCCTTGTAGAACATGACGGGTCTTGCAGAATATGACGGGTCTTGCAGAATATGACGAGTCTTGCAGAATATGACGAGTCTTGCAGAACATGACGGGTCTTGTAGAACATGACGGGTCTTGTAGAACATGACGGGCCTGTAGAACATGACGGGTCTTGCAGAACATGACGAGCCATGTAGAACATGACGGGTCTTGTAGAACATGACGAGCCTTGTAGACCATGACGGGCCTTGCAGAAAATGAAGGGTCTTGTAGAACATGACGAGCCTGTAGAACATGACGAGTCTTGTAGAACATGACGGGCCTGTAGAACATGAAGGGTCTTGTAGAACATGACGGGCCTGTAGAACATGACGAGTCTTGTAGAACATGACGGGCCTGTAGAACATGACGGGCCTGTAGAATGTGAGATTTGCAGGTTCCTCACGAGAAGGGAACTTCTGCATTCTCTCGGAAATAGAATTAGATCATCCTCGCGGGAAGATTGATTGTTGCCGCCGGAGGCAGCTCATTTATTGTGCTCCCCATACTGATCCTGTGAGCGGTAGCGCAAAAGCATTACACAGGGCACAAAAGGTCTTCATCAGACCTCATCTTAGATTATGACATAAACAATTTTCATCTATCCTATACACCTTATAGTTACATGTCAGCTAGTTACAGAGAATGTTCTATTTCAAGAGCTATATATTTGAAGCGTCCTCTTTGGAAGGTAACTGTAGCGTCCTCTTGGGAAGGTAACTGTAGCGTCCTCTTAGGAAGGTAACTGTAGCGTCCTCTTGGGAAGGTAACTGTAGCGTCCTCTTGGGAAGGTAACTGTAGCGTCCTCTTGGGAAGGTAACTGTAGCGTCCTCTTGGGAAGGTAACTGTAGCGTCCTCTTGGGAAGGTAACTGAAGCGTCCTCTTGGGAAGGTAACTGAAGCGTCCTCTTGGGAAGGTAACTGTAGCGTCCTCTTGGGAAGGTAACTGTAGCGTCCTCTTGGGAAGGTAACTGTAGCGTCCTCTTGGGAAGGTAACTGAAGCGTCCTCTTGGGAAGGTAACTGTAGCGTCCTCTTGGGAAGGTAACTGAAGCGTCCTCTTGGGAAGGTAACTGTAGCGTCCTCTTGGGAAGGTAACTGTAACGTCCTCTTGGGAAGGTAACTGTAGCGTCCTCTTGGGAAGGTAACTGAAGCGTCCTCTTGGGAAGGTAACTGAAGCGTCCTCTTGGGAAGGTAACTGTAGCGTCCTCTTGGGAAGGTAACTGTAGCGTCCTCTTGGGAAGGTAACTGTAGCGTCCTCTTGGGAAGGTAACTGAAGCGTCCTCTTGGGAAGGTAACTGTAGCGTCCTCTTGGGAAGGTAACTGTAGCGTCCTCTTGGGAAGGTAACTGAAGCGTCCTCTTGGGAAGGTAACTGTAGCGTCCTCTTGGGAAGGTAACTGTAGCGTCCTCTTGGGAAGGTAACTGTAGCGTCCTCTTGGGAAGGTAACTGTAGCGTCCTCTTGGGAAGGTAACTGTAGCGTCCTCTTGGGAAGGTAACTGTAGCGTCCTCTTGGGAAGGTAACTGAAGCGTCCTCTTGGGAAGGTAACTGAAGCGTCCTCTTGGAAGGTAACTGTAGCGTCCTCTTGGGAAGGTAACTGTAGCGTCCTCTTGGGAAGGTAACTGTAGCGTCCTCTTGGAAGGTAACTGAAGCGTCCTCTTGGGAAGGTAACTGAAGCGTCCTCTTGGAAGGTAACTGAAGCGTCCTCTTGGGAAGGTAACTGAAGCGTCCTCTTGGGAAGGTAACTGTAGCGTCCTCTTGGGAAGGTAACTGAAGCGTCCTCTTGGGAAGGTAACTGAAGCGTCCATCATTGGAAGGGAACTATAGGACTGCACCATCCTCACTGTTAAGAAATGTTTCTAAGAAATTACTGTTTAGAAGGCGCTGTAAAAACTAAAATGCAGATGAAAAAAATTGTGGCGACGCGGTGATGAAGTCGAAGATCAAAGTGTAGCACTGAGCTTCTTGAAACATGTGAGCAAGAGATAGTGAGGGGGAAGAGAGAGGGAGGGAGGGAGAGATAATGAGGGGGAGAGGGAGGGAGGGAGCGAGAGATAGGGGGAGAGGGAGGGACAGAGAGGGAAGGTGGAGGATGAAGGGAGATATCAAGGGTAGATAAAGAAGTGAATTAACCTCTGCACTAGTGGATGACACTCTGGAATATAACTCTTCAGCATCTAGTTACGAGATCTGTACTTAAAACTTTAGTTGTACTGCTTGGTTAAACTCTTGCTTGTTGATCCTTGCTGCATATATCAACGGATCTGTACCAGCAGATACATTGTTGTTTGATACCAACGAATATACCAGCCCATCCTACTGCTTTGGTAGTACTTATAGTAACGATGAGGACCATAGTATATGTGGTGCTTGTGTGTACTGAGGAAGTCTTGGTTGTAGGGTTGACATAAAGCCATTGCTTGGTTACTGACTTTAATACTTATAAACGATTACATGACTAGCTGCGCCAAGCTGGTAGCGTCCTGTACGCTCTCTGTTTACCTTCTCTGCTGGCGTGTGAGCCACAACACATACAAAACGGAAGGTACCGTTTTCTATGAACATGACAGTATATATACCAACGTACAATGAAATTAGAACGTTCAGATCTGAGCTACTGAGTTGGACAAACCAGAAAACTATTATTTTTTACTTGTGTTGCAAAGATAAACTAAATTAACCTAACCTTTGTAGGCCTGATACACGATAGTAGTAGTAGTAGGCATCCATCAGTCTCAGGAGACTATGGAGTTGCGCTCTGGTTGTAGGCCTAGTATAGTTCATATGTGCTATACTAGGCCTAGGAATATTTAAGTTTGTTTTTTAGCTTCATTTTTTTTTAAGAATTCCTTACTAATCAGTATACTACTATCGAAAAGCTAAGTGCGTACGAATTCGTGTAAATATGTCATCAATACGTTGATGGCACATTTACATGTTGG
>WNGS01000908.1:43201-53743 GCA_020271785.1 Procambarus virginalis | reverse complement strand
AAATAACCCAAACACAATAGTCATGACTGAACGGCAAGTTTTCTTTGAGGATCAACTTCATTCATAGGACCACCGGCAGCACGGCCGGGTGGCGCTGCCAGACGTACATCAGCCTCTGGGAGAGTCCATGTATAATGAGGTGTGGGTAGAATATGGTCAGTGTTAATGGGACCTTGGAAGGTGAGGTGCTGACAGCTGGAACACTCTGATCCCCAGAGGGAACCTCTTCGTGTGTGGGGAAAGTTAAACGAAATCCTCCCATTATATATTCAGTCTTTCCGGTCTTATTAAGGAATGGTTGGCTTTACTTCTGATGTCTCTCCCTAGGTTCTCAGTCTCTCCCTCCCTCCTAGGTTCTCAGTCTCTCCCTCCCTCCCTAGGTTCTCAGTCTCTCCCTCCCTCAACCACACTCTCTCACTCTTGCTTCCCCCACCTGGGGAGGCCGACCCGGACACAATGCTCCAGTAAAGTAGAAAGTTTTGTAATTAGTAACGGTCCCTCCAGGTGATGGTGGAGGGGGGGGGAAGAGGAGAAGATATGAGGGACAGAATAGTGATAGCAGGGATAGTGGACACAATACCAGTGAGTAAAGGGGGGCACGAACCCAAGGTACGGACAAGGATAAGCGAGGAGAGGACTCACCTTGCCAGCCATGGCGAGGCAGGCAGAGTCCTGGGGCTCGGTCTTGTACCGCCAGTCCATCTTGGAGAGCTGGAGGTAGCCGGCCAGGGCGGGCACGTCGCTGATCTCCGTCTCGTCTCCTCCGGCCTCCAGCAGCAGCACGCTGAAGGCCGGGTCCTCCGACAGCCGGTTGGCCACCACCGCTCCCGCAGACCCGGCGCCAACTGCGGTCAACAAGAGAACAACGTGTTGTTAGCTGCTAACGTTGGGCAACGTTTACTACCAGCTATGGGCAGGGAAAGTCTACTATCAAGGCTCGGAAGTCTTCTTCTACTGTAACCACCTTTGTAAAAGAGATCTCGTCCACGTCTCTACCAACCTGTGTAAAAATATACAAATTAAGATAAAATATGCACAACCAGCACCGGTTGATGTTCAATGGAAGACCCAGTAAGACTCCCGTTACCAGATTTACAGTTTTTCCTTCCCGCCAGCGAAGGGAAAAACTGTAAACGTGTTTACAACAGGCGCCCAGTTACTGCTGGGTGAACAGGGGTAAAGAGCTAAGACTCGGCGTCTAATCGACCGTCCCGGGCCTGGTACAGTGGTCAGTCTTGGTGGTGGTGATCCCTCATGTTGTCCTCAGGGACGACACCACCTCCTGGTGGTCACTATTACCATCTCTCACACCTGTCATGATCTGCGGACAACATGGCACGACCCTCATGCCGCGCCTCCACACTACGGACGACCACGTGCCGCGCCCCACACTACGGACGACCACGTGCGCGCCTCCACACTAAGGACGACCACGTGCCGCGCCCCCACACTACGGACGACCACGTGCCGCGCCCCCCACACTACGGACGACCACGTGCCGCGCCCCACACTACGGACGACCACGTGCCGCGCCCTCCACACTACGGACGACCACGTGCCGCGCCTCCACACTACGGACGACCACGTGCCGCGCCTCCACACTAAGGACGACCACGTGCCGCGCCCCCACACTACGGACGACCACGTGCCGCGCCTCCACACTAAGGACGACCACGTGCCGCGCCTCCACACTAAGGACGACCACGTGCCGCGCCTCCACACTAAGGACGACCACGTGCCGCGCCTCCCACACTAAGGACGACCACGTGCCGCGCCTCCACACTACGGACGACCACGTGCCGCGCCCCACACTACGGACGACCACGTGCCGCGCCCCACACTACGGACGACCACGTGCCGGCCCCCACACTACGGACGACCACGTGCCGCGCCTCCACACTACGGACGACCACGTGCCGCGCCTCCACACTAAGGACGACCACGTGCGCGCCCTCCACACTACGGACGACCACGTGCCGCGCCTCCACACTAAGGACGACCACGTGCCGCGCCCTCCACACTAAGGACGACCACGTGCCCGCCCTCCACACTACGGACGACCACGTGCCGCGCCTCCACACTACGGACGACCACGTGCCGCGCCTCCACACTACGGACGACCACGTGCCGCGCCCCACACTAAGGACGACCACGTGCCGCGCCCTCCACACTAAGGAAGACCACGTGCCGCGCCCCTCACACTAAGGACGACCACGTGCCGCGCCTCCACACTACGGACGACCACGTGCCGCGCCTCCACACTAAGGACGACCACGTGCCGCGCCTCCACACTACGGACGACCACGTGCCGCGCCTCCACACTACGGACGACCACGTGCCGCGCCTCCACACTACGGACGACCACGTGCCGCGCCTCCACACTACGGACGACCACGTGCCGCGCCTCCACACTACGGACGACCACGTGCCGCGCCTCCACACTACGGACGACCACGTGCCGCGCCTCCACACTAAGGACGACCACGTGCCGCGCCTCCACACTACGGACGACCACGTGCCGCGCCTCCACACTACGGACGACCACGTGCCGCGCCTCCACACTACGGACGACCACGTGCCGCGCCTCCACACTAAGGACGACCACGTGCCGCGCCCTCCACACTACGGACGACCACGTGCCGCGCCTCCACACTACGGACGACCACGTGCCGCGCCTCCACACTACGGACGAACACGTGCCGCGCCTCCACACTACGGACGACCACGTGCCGCGCCTCCACACTACGGACGACCACGTGCCGCGCCTCCACACTAAGGACGACCACGTGCCGCGCCCTCCACACTACGGACGACCACGTGCCGCGCCTCCACATTACGGACGACCACGTGCCGCGCCTCCACACTAAGGACGACCACGTGCCGCGCCCTCCACACTACGGACGACCACGTGCCGCGCCTCCACACTACGGACGACCACGTGCCGCGCCTCCACACTACGGACGACCACGTGCCGCGCCTCCACACTAAGGACGACCACGTGCCGCGCCTCCACACTAAGGACGACCACGTGCCGCCCTCCACACTAAGGACGACCACGTGCCGCGCCCCCACACTAAGGACGACCACGTGCCGCGCCTCCACACTAAGGACGACCACGTGCCGCGCCTCCACACTAAGGACGACCACGTGCCGCGCCTCCACACTAAGGACGACCACGTGCCGCGCCTCCACACTAAGGACGACCACGTGCCGCGCCCTCCACACTAAGGACGACCACGTGCCGCGCCCTCCACACTAAGGACGACCACTTTAACACTCACATTTCTCCCAACACCTGTCGTCAAACGAGAAGGAGGTTAATTAAGGTTACCTGTGAGTGTACGGCGCACCTGAGGATGATTTACGACCCAATTAGGTCATTTATTCACTTGTCTTCCGCCACAGTGAAGACGGGCGGAGGTGGAGACCTGCCGGTGATGACGCCATCTTTCTCTCTCTCTTACACTCTCACATTCTTCCTCTCTCACTCCCTCTCCCACTCCCTCTCCCACACTCTTCCTTCTCTACCCTCTCACACTTCTCGCCCCTCTCTACCCTCTTTCACCCTTCCTTCTCGCCCTATCATTGTCTCTATTGTTGTCTGTCCCTGTTTCTTTGTTTGTCTTCCTCTCTCTTTGTCCTGGTCGACCCGGTCTCTCTCTCTCACTCTCTCACTCTCACTCACTCACTCACTCACTTTTTTTTTGGGGGGGGGGGAGTAAAGAGGAAGGAGAGGCATAGGTGAAGGGAAGTATAGAAGTGGGAAATACAGTGAGAGGTATGAAAGCTCACTCACTCACTCACTCACTCACTCACTCACTCACTCACTCACTCACTCACTCACTCACAAAACTATTACATGACCACTGACGTGTGGGCGCTCCGCCAGTGGGAGGAAAATAGTGGTGTGAAATATTACAAAAATATATAGTTGCTCCCTTTACTTTCAGAAAGAGCTAAAGAGAAAGCATTTGAAGCTCTAGAAACATCATTTGTTTTATGGTGCTACAAAATATGAATACCAGAAAATTTGGTATTTTCTCGAGATCATAAAGAAAAAAATTAACGCCATGCTGTTACCTCTTGCATTCAGGTGATCCCAACCAGACTGTCTGTCCTGTACCACAGACCATTCCCCCTGTAAAGTTGGGTGACGTTACTCCCAAGCGTCTGGGTTCTTACTCTGGACTGACAGACATTCACTTACATATATAAATTAACCTGTCATCAAAAACTGGATTTATAACAATATGAGGAATGTACAAAACTGTACAGTTATCACACTAGAAACTAAGCACACACATGTACTAAGTTAAGCATAAAGTACATTCTTTAAATGCTATGTAAGACTGCTTACTTAGGATTACTACAGGGTAACTTGGGTAAGACAGTTACTCTTCATTATATTAAGAGACCAATAGGGAATTGTCCAATAGCAAAAATATAAGAAAAAATCAGGTAAGACGGTCCACTCGTGTGTGTCCATCCATTACTTGCTATAAACTTAAGGTTTTTAATAATGAGTGACGTCGTAGTTGCCCTTCGCATCATACTTCACCTACACATACCTGACATTAAGGCACATGCACCAACACACATACAGGGAGGCACACTTCAGTGTCAGATCGAGTAGTTAACAGGTGGAATACATTAGGAAGTGATGTGGTGGAGGCTGACTCCATACACAGTTTCAAGTGTAGATATGATAGATCCCAATAGGCTCAGGAATCTGTACACCAGTTGATTGATGGTTGAGAGGCGGGACCAAAGAGCCAGAGCTCAACCCCCGCAAGCACAACTAGGTGAGTACAATTAGGTGAGTACACACACACATGGAGGATGTATTCAGGTCAAATTGTCTCGAGATGTGGGATAAGGTTACAGAGCTATGGTACACTATGGTCCCACAGTACACGGTGGTCCCACAGTACACGGTGGTCCCACAGTACACGGTGGTCCCACAGTACACTATGGTCCCACAGTACACGGTGGTCCCACAGTACGCGGTGGTCCCACAGTACACGGTGGTCCCACAGTACACGGTGGTCCCACAGTACACGGTGGTCCCACAGTACACGGTGGTCCCACAGTACACGGTGGTCCCACAGTACACGGTGGTCCCACAGTACACGGTGGTCCCACAGTACACGGTGGTCCCACAGTACACGGTGGTCCCACAGTACACGGTGGTCCCACAGTACACGGTGGTCCCACAGTACACGGTGGTCCCACAGTACACTATATTCCAATCTCAAACAATGAGACAATTAAGCAAGTCCCGGCTGTGTCTGGGGTACAAGTCCCGGCTGTGTCTGGGGTACAAGTCCCAGCTGTGTCTGGGGTACAAGTCCCAGCTGTGTCTGGGGTACAAGTCCCAGCTGTGTCTGGGGTACAAGTCCCAGCTGTGTCTGGGGTACAAGTCCCGGCTGTGTCTGGGGTACAAGTCCCAGCTGTGTCTGGGGTACAAGTCCCAGCTGTGTCTGGGGTACAAGTCCCGGCTGTGTCTGGGGTACAAGTCCCGGCTGTGTCTGGGGTACAAGTCCCAGCTGTGTCTGGGGTACAAGTCCCAGCTGTGTCTGGGGTACAAGTCCCAGCTGTGTCTGGGGTACAAGTCCCAGCTGTGTCTGGGGTACAAGTCCCAGCTGTGTCTGGGGTACAAGTCCCAGCTGTGTCTGGGGTACAAGTCCCAGCTGTGTCTGGGGTACAAGTCCCAGCTGTGTCTGGGGTACAAGTCCCAGCTGTGTCTGGGGTACAAGTCCCAGCTGTGTCTGGGGTACAAGTCCCAGCTGTGTCCCAGTACGTCGTATTGTTAACTATTGACACAAGAACCTTCAGGAACAACTTGATGTCGCTGCAGATAATGACATTATTGCTAATACTACTGAATACTCTGGACTCCTCCCACCACAGCTCTGCCTTACAGACGCCTGGGCTGGTGTGAGCACATGGTGAGTACATCTGGGTGAACACATCAAGATGAGTACATCTGGGTGAACACATCAAGATGAGTACATCTGGGTGAACACATCAAGGGTGAGTACATCTGGGTGAACACATCAAGATGAGTACATCTGGGTGAACACATCAAGATGAGTACATCTGGGTGAACACATCAAGGGTGAGTACATCTGGGTGAACACATCAAGATGAGTACATCTGGGTGAACACATCTGGGTGAGTACATCTGGGTGAGTACATCTGGGTGAGTACATCTGGGTGAACACATCCGGGTGAGTACATCTGTGTGAACACATCCGGGTGAGTACATCTGTGTGAACACATCCGGGAGAGTACATCTGGGTGAACACATCCGGGTGAGTACATCTGTGTGAGTACATCTGTGTGAACACATCCGGGTGAGTACATCTGGGTGAACACATCAGGGTGAGTACATCTGGGTGAACACATCCGGGTGAGTACATCTGTGTGAACACATCCGGGTGAGTACATCTGTGTGAACACATCCGGGTGAGTACATCTGTGTGAACACATCCGGGTGAGTACATCTGGGTGAACACATCCGGGTGAGTACATCTGGGTGAACACATCCGGGTGAGTACATCTGGGTGAACACATCCGGTTGAGTACATCTGTGTGAACACATCCGGGTGAGTACATCTGTGTGAACACATCCGGGTGAGTACATCTGTGTGAACACATCCGGGTGAGTACATCTGTGTGAACACATCCGGGTGAGTACATCTGTGTGAACACATCCGGGTGAGTACATCAAGGTGAGTACATATCTGGGTGAACACATCAAGGTGAGTACATCTGGGTGAACACATCAAGGTGAGTACATCTGGGTGAACACATCCGGGTGAGTACATCAAGGTGAGTACGTCTGGGTGAGCACATCAAGGTGAGTACATCTGGGTGAGTACATCTGGGTGAACACATCAAGGTGAGTACATCTGGGTGAGTACATCTGGGTGAGTACATCTGGGTGAACACATGAAGGTGAGTACATCCGGGTGAGTACATCCGGGTGAGTACATCCGGGTGAGTACATCCGGGTGAGTACATCAAGGGTGAGTACATCCGGGTGAGTACATCCGGGTGAGTACATCCGGGTGAGTACATCCGGGTGAGTACATCTGGGTGAGTACATCTGGGTGAGTACATCTGGGTGAGTACATCAAGGTGAGTACATCCGGGTGAGTACATCCGGGTGAGTACATCGGGTGAGTACATTAAGGTGAGTACATCTGGGTGAGTACATCAAGGTAGTACATCCGGGTGAGTACATCAAGGTGAGTACATCCGGGTGAGTACATCAAGGTGAGTACATCTGGGTGAGTACATATCTGGGTGAACACATCAAGGTGAATACATCTGGGTGAGTACATCTGGGTGAGTACATCTGGGTGAACACATCAAGAGTGAATACATCCGGGTGAGTACATCCGGGTGAGTACATCCGGGTGAGTACATCCGGGTGAGTACATCCGGGTGAGTACATCAAGGTGAGTACATCTGGGTGAACACATCAAGGGTGAGTACATCTGGGTGAACACATTAAGGTGAGTACATCTGGGTGAACACATCAAGGTGAGTACATCTGGGTGAACACATCAAGGTGAGTACATCTGGGTGAACACATCAAGGGTGAGTACATCTGGGTGAACACATCAAGGGTGAGTACATCTGGGTGAACACATCAAGGTGAGTACATCTGGGTGAACACATCAAGGTGAGTACATCTGGGTGAACACATCAAGGTGAGTACATCTGGGTGAACACATCAAGGGTGAGTACATCTGGGTGAACACATCAAGGTGAGTACATCTGGGTGAACACATCAAGGGTGAGTACATCTGGGTGAACACATCAAGGTGAGTACATCTGGGTGAGTCGGCTCACGAAACAAAAATTATACAACCGTGAATGAACATAAGACTCATACTTCCTATATTACAAAGACAGTTCATTAACAAATGGTGGATGAGTGACGGGGATGAGTGTGGCTGCGTCAGCGTTGGGTAACCTCCCCACATTAATTACCTGTCCGCCGGGTGCAAGTCTGCTGGCCTCATTGTTACCATACCTGAGCCAGAGCCGGTGAAGTTATATGTATATGGCAGCGTAGGAACACTAGTACACACAATGGGGAAGACACGTAGCAAGAGTAGTAGAAACAGTGTGATATAGACTGTTACACACTAGCATGTACCCCTTCTCTTTCCAGTCCGTTGTGGCCGTGAGGGGACTTAGTAGGCGGCTGCCGGGGTGTGATGCTCCGTGGGACAGTCCTCTGAAATGTTGCGGCTTATGGAGGCTCAAGCTGCCGTCTTCACTAATTATGCTGGTCACTGTCTCCTCTTATGTTTCGTTCCCCGACCCCCCACCCTTCTGGGGAGCTGATAGGCGCAAGCTCCTCTTTACATTCCTCTCTCGTTCTGTCCAAACCTGATTATGGTTGCCCTACTTACTCGTCTGCTTCTCCTACCCTACGCCGTCTTGACGCTCTGCACCATACTGGGTTACGCCTCATCTCTGGTGCCTTTCGTTCGACTCCCGCCCTCAGTCTGTATGTTGACACTGGCGTCCTGTCTCTGCAGAATCGCTGTGATCGCTACTGTCTTTACTACCTTGCACGGTTCTTGCAACACCCTCACTCTCGCCTATGTCGTGCTTTGAGCTTTACCCCTCCTGTAGTCCCTGTTCCCCTTCACCACCTCCCACATTCTCTACGATTGTCTCGCTTACAAGATGCTCTTTCGGTTCATGTTACTAATATTTCTCCTCGTGTCGTTCCGTCTTTACCCCCGTGGATGGTCCCCCTCCCTAAATTTTGAAAAAATACTGATCCACGTGACTAAAGATTTTACCCCTCCTACTGTTCTGAAACGTTTTTTCCATTGAATACTTTTTTTCCCCTTCCGCTCCATTTCCATGTTCACCGATGGGTCTAAGTCTGCAGACGGTGTAGGCTACTGTTGTTTTTCCTGACCACACTTATATATGTCGCCTGCCTCCGGGGACTAGCATCTTCACAGCAGAACTTTATGCTATTCTCTATGCTCTTCGTCTCCTGCTTTCTCGCTGTCAATCCTCCTTTGTGGTTGTAGTTGACTCTCGCAGTGTCCTCATAGCTCTGGAGTCCTTTAATCCAGTCCATCCGGTGGTGGTAGAGATTCAACATTGGCTGTTTCTTATTTCTAGTAGATTTAAGACTAAAGTTTTGCTGGGTTCCCAGCCATATTGGTGTCTCTTCACATGAGCGTGCGGACGCTGCTGTTAAGGAAGCTGTCCGCATTTGTCCCATCTCCCATAAAGGTATTCCTTATTCCGACTTTTACCCGGTTATTCATTCCTCCATCCTTACCCGTTGGTAAGGTTGTCGGTCTTCTGTTACTGGTAACAAACTGCGTACTCTTAAGAGTAGTGTGTCCCTGTGGCCTTCTTCCTACCACCGTAACCGGCGGTGGGAAACGGCTCTGGCAAGTTTACATATTGACCATACATGCTTAACTCGCGGACACTTAATGGAGCGCCGCCCTGCTCCTTATTGTCCTAACTGCATTGTCCCTCAAACGGTTGTGCATATCCTTGTTGAATGTCCCGAGTTCCAGGACGAGCGTGTATCTGGCTTGCCGACCGTCCCTCGCGATCACTTGTCTCTCAATAGAATTATTTGGGAATCTGATACTTTTGATATCGTTCTCCTTATGTGTTTCTGTTCTCGTATTGGCATCCTTGGGGATATCTAGCGCCCATTCAACAAGGATATACACGACCGTAAGAGGGACAATGCAGCTTGGATAATAAGGAGCAGGGCGGCGCTCCATTAAGTGTCCGCGAGTTAAGTGGGTATGGCCAATATGTAACCGTGGTCAGAAAAAAAACTAGTAGCCTTCACCGTCTGCAGACTTATACTGATCAGTGAAGATGGAAATGGAATGGGAGTGTGAAGAAAAGGGTGCAAGGAAAAGGCGTTTGAAAACTGTTGGAGGGGTAAAAGCATTACTGATGTGGGTTAGGGATTGACAAAATTTAGGAAGGGGGACCCTCCACGGGGGCAACGGCGGAACAACACGAGGAGAGATATTGGTAATACTAACCGAAAGAGAATTTTGCAGGCGAGACAACCGGACAGAAAGAGGGAGGAGGTGAAGGGGAACATGAACTACAGGAGGGGAAAAGTCAAAGCACGACACAGGCGAGAGTGAGGGTGTTTTAAGGAACGCGCAAGGTAGTGAAGACAGTAGCGATCACGGCGGTCCCGGAGAGACAGGACGCCAGTGTCAACATAGGCTCAGGGCGGGAGTCGAACGAAAGGCACCAGAGCTGAGGCGCAACCCAGTACGGTGCAGAGCGTCAAGACGGCGTAGGGTAGAAGAAGCAGACAAGTAAGCAGGGCAACCATAATAGAGTTTAGACAGTTCGAGAAAGGAATGTAAAGAGATATAGACTGTTGGACACTAGCATGAAGAAACAGTCAGTGTGATAGAGATAATCTTCACTATTGTCTTGGAGAGTGTGACAGCGATGAGGGTCGTGGCTGATAACATTTAAGACAGCAATGCCTGACCTACTAAA
>WNGS01000908.1:31278-42201 GCA_020271785.1 Procambarus virginalis | reverse complement strand
ATTTTTCCGGAAAGTTGTCTTTGGAAACCGGACACAGAACGCCTCCCAGCGCAGCCACAGATCAGGATACTCATCCTGACGCTTCGTGTAGGGAGCCCCATCACGTCTGAAACCTCGGGCACGAAGGTATGCACACGGGAACCCCAAATAGTCGAAGGGCACAAGGGAAGCGGCGCCATCTGCTCCCACAAGACGGGTACCGGGGCGCAGTCAAATCCTCAACAGAAGAATTCCAACACCAGTATGGTCCCCTCCTCGAACGGGTAACCGCACCCCTGAGACGGGGTGGCTGCACAGGGGCCGGCAACACAGCAGGGGGCATCACAGGAGGCGACAGGTGAGGGGGGGGCAACACCACAGGGGCCCCCGCCGGAATATCCAAAGGGTCGGCACCGCACAGACCCCCCCCCCACGACGGACATCCTTCTTCAAGACACTACAAAGCATCGGCTCGCACCAGCACCTTCACCATCCACCTCAGAGGAGTAGGAACCATCCCCCATTGCGGAGAAACCCCTGCAGGAGAAAAAACAGATGCCGATTCAGAAACACAGAAACACCGGCAGCAGCAGAAGGTGCGTGAAGCCCCGCCACCACCGTCGCAGTAGATACCAACTTCCCAGGAACCACCCAAGTGGGGGACTCGCAAATCATCAAAGTTACCCACGTCGGCCCAGGCAGAAGAACGCCGTGAACACTTGGGATCCGGCTGCACGTCGTCAGAGCCGGAGGCGGAACCAGAAGCACGGATAGCACAGGGCGGGCACATCGGCGCACGACGCAAGACGTCAGCATCCTCACTACATGGGAGACCGGCCCCAACACCGCAGGAGGCCCTGCATCGACACCATCCTCCAGCAAGGCTGGGACAGGCATCGTAGACGGAGAGACAGAAACTGGAGAAGCTGATGACGGCGGAGGTGGAGGGGAGCATCCGGAAGATCTACGTCAGCATCAGGAACCCACCCGGAACAGGACGTCCAACGGAGGACTTCACAACCTCCGTAGGACAAGCACCAGCAACATCAGGCACACCGGTCGACTCAGGATGCGACCCAGCAGCCAAATGGTCGTCCCAAAATCCCACCCCCGAGCGGCTGGAAATCCTCCTCACGAAAGAGATTCAACGGCACGACAGAGAACGGGATGTCCGACCGCAGCCGCATCCCCAGAGTGCGAATATTCGTCCAAACTCCCTTAATTTCCCAGAGGAAAGGATATGCAATCTGAAACTCACACAATGCCATACCGCCCGTAATACCTCCGTAGCAGCTCCTCTGGAACTCGAGGGGCGCACCATGCACACTGACGAAGGTAAGGGCACCACTACGGTCGGAGATAACGACCGTACCAGCAGCGTCCGGCAGCTGTAACGACCGCCCCTCATAACGGCGCAAAAATACGCTGTAGTCACCCTCGGTGGCAAACTTCACGATAGCCCGATGGGAAAAAACCACTTCACTCCATAAATCGCAGCCACATCAACGTGCAGCATGTCACACATCACCAATTCCACCGCTGGATAATCAGTCTTACCGGTCAACTCCAATCCGACCGAATGAGCCTGCAACACAGGGGGAATCACCCCCATCACGCAGGCTACGTCAGCACACGACCAGCGGTCCGCCAACCACCCCGGGCAAGCAACAACTGGGCAGCAGGACAGGAACGACCGCTCGTCACGCTACTCAGTGCGCAACTCCAGGTCGTTAAGATGATGGACCCAGCACAGACAGCTGTGGTACTCCACTTTTAATACCTCTCTCCACTCTGGTATCTCTCCTCTCATTGTAAACCTTTGTTTCCTTCCTAGACGTACTCTCTGACCCACCTCGAGACTTCCCAGTACTTTAGCTTCAGTTGGAGTCCCTTGTTTGGGACAGTATCGAACGAGGAGTTGCGCGCTGGCTGCTGTGAGTGAGGTCATTTCCCCTGCCCCTCCAGTCATTGGCGACCCGGCGTAGCGAGTCATTGGCGACCCGGCGTAGCGTGCGGACCCAGCGTTGGTTGTTGACGTGGACTGCGAGATGGATGGGCCCCATGTTGCGGACTCATTCTGTCGGTCTCGAGATTACTGGCAAGGTTAACTACCCTGCTGTAGAGCTGGTGTTATATGAGGTGCTGGGTTTGGACGTGGCTGTCATCCATGGCGTGGCGCTCCTCTTCTCATCGGGAAGTGCTGAAATTTTCTGCTGCCGAGGATTATCGGGTGTTTTGGGGCTGCTTTGAGGGGCAGTCGTTTCTCCTGCCGGACGCTGCTGGTTTGGTGGTTATCTCTGATCGGAGCTCACCTAGTCAGTGTTGATGGTGCGCTGATGGGGCAGGCACTGACTGCTGTGGCGGTACTTCGGGCAGTTTGGCACTGTCGTGAGTGTGCAGATGAATGCGAGTTCCTCCGGGCGGTTACGGGGCATCAGGAATGATATCCGGACTCTGGGGATGTGGCTGCATTCGGACTTCCCGCCTCCTGTGAAACTTTCGAGAATGAGGAGTATGTTGTATTGTGTTGTGGGAGGGGAGCATGTTGTATTGTGGGAGGGGGGAGCATTGTGTGTTGTGGGAGGTGGAGCATGGTGTGTTGTGGGAGGGGAGCATGTTGTGTTGTGGGAGGTGGAGCATGGTGTGTTGTGGGAGGGGGAGCATGGTGTGTTGTGGGAGGGGGAGCATGGTGTGTTGTGGGAGGGGGGAGCATGGTGTGTTGTGGGAGGGGGAGCATGGTGTGTTGTGGGAGGGGGGAGCATGGTGTGTTGTGGGAGGGGGGGGAGCACACCAGCCTGTGGGGGGAGCACACCAGCCTGTGAGGGGAGCCACACGCAGGTTTGCATGAGAGTCAGACCAAATGATGGTGTTGTGTGGTCCAGATGTCTTGGTGGAGGTGCTGGGACGGGTGTTGCTGCAGTCATGTCTGCTGCTGGTGGTCACGTCTGCTGCTGGTGGTCACGTCTGCTGCTGGTGGTCACGTCTGCTGCTGCTGGTCACGTCTGCTGCTGGTGGTCACGTCTGCTGCTGGTGGTCACGTCTGCTGCTGGTGGTCACGTCTGCTGCTGGTGGTCACGTCTGCTGCTGGTGGTCACGTCTGCTGCTGCTGGTCACGTCTGCTGCTGGTGGTCATGTCTGCTGCTGGTGGTCATGTCTGCTGCTGGCGGTGGTCACGTCTCCTGCTGGTGGTCACGTCTGCTGCTGGTGGTCACGTCTGCTGCTGGTGGTCACGTCTGCTGCTGGTGGTCACGTCTGCTGCTGCTGGTCACGTCTGCTGCTGCTGGTCACGTCTGCTGCTGGTGGTCATGTCTGCTGCTGGTGGTGGTCACGTCTCCTGCTGGTGGTCACGTCATGTCTGCTGCTGGTGGTCACGTCATGTCTGCTGCTGGTGGTCACGTCATGTCTGCTGCTGGTGGTCATGTCTGCTGCTGGTAGTCACGTCATGTCTGCTGCTGGTGGTCACGTCTGCTGCTGGAGGTCACGTCATGTCTGCTGCTGGAGGTCACGTCATGTCTGCTGCTGGAGGTCATCTCCACTGACCAGCAGCAGCAGCAGCAGGTGTGGAGGACGTACTGCTGGTGAGGGACGTGAGTGGGTGGGTGTGGAGTACCACGAGGGTCATAATGACCGCCAGATGGTAGTGACCTTAATGAGTGAGTTGATGTATTCTTAACAATGTTTGTGACTGATGCAAAATGAATGAAAACGAATTATATTGATTGTAAATAGATTCATGATGGCCTCCATAAGCTTCAAGGATGGTCGGAGAAATGACTGCTAGAATTCAACCCAGATAAATGCAAGGTAATGTGAGTATAGAGCATGCATCCCCCAGTGAACAATATGAAACGGAACAACCCATTCTTCTGTTTAGACAGTAGTAGTTGTTGTAACTATGTGCATAATAGTACACAGACTGCCGTACTAAACAATTAGAGAGTAGAACTTTGTACTGTTCCCATTATAGGCGGAAAAAATGAAGCTAAAAACAAACTTTAATATTCCTAGGCCTAATAGCACACATATGTACTATATTAGGCCTCACATATCGTGTATTAGTCTTAGGAAGATTAGGTTAGGTTAGATTAGATTAGGTTAGATTAGGTTAGGTTAGGTTAGGATAGGTTAGGTTATGTTAGGATAGGTTAGGTTAGGATAGGATAGGTTAGGATAGGTTAGGTTAGGTTAGTTTCTCAAAGCAACACAAGTAAAATTTTTTCCGGTTTTTCAACTCAATAATGCTGTTTTCTTGTAATTTGGTTGTATGTGGGTATATATAGTGGTATGGTGGTCGTGGTTACTATAAGTACTGGCACACTGCAGGGCTGGGCTGCAGGGAAGGTTGATGACTGACTGGAACAAGTAATGAGGATGACAGGAGTTCATGTAACTAAGCCTAACACCAGAGGCACACACCAACAGGATAACATCAGCAGCGTGTGTGAAACTGACACATATAACAACAACATTTTGGCAGCTAGGGAAGCCGGTCCTCCGGAACATTGGCCGCCACGTACGTGAAACTATACTGGAGCGTGTCGCCTCCACCCAGCCACCAACCTGACGTACACACAACCTTCAAACACTTTTAATGCTACAAGACTGGTACCCGACATGTGAGGAGAGAACTATGAAGAATGGCTCGGGTAACTATACCCTTCCACATCTGAGGAGAGAAAGGGAATCAGTGCCATGGTAGCGACGTGTATGATACCTGGGGAATTAGGATAAGGGATGAAGGGGAAACATTAAGATGAGTGGCAGTAGGAAGACTGAGACAAGACGTAACAGCCACAGACGGGGTCAAAGGTCACGGGTCACTAGTGGCAGTACTCACAGCTAGGCCCCGCTGGCAGGTACAGGCACCCGCTGGCAGGTACAGACACCCGTTGGCAGGTACAGGGCCCCCCTGGCAGGTACAGGCACCCGCTGGCAGGTACAGGCCCCCGCTGGCAGGTACAGGCACCCGCTGGCAGGTACAGGCCCCCGCTGGCAGTACAGGCCCCCGCTGGCAGGTACAGGCACCCGCTGGCAGGTACAGGCACCCGCTGGCAGGTACAGGCACCCGCTGGCAGGTACAGGCACCCGCTGGCAGGTACAGGCACCCGCTGGCAGGTACAGGCACCCGCTGGCAGTACAGACCCCCGCTGCAGGTACAGGCACCCGCAGGCAGTACAGACACCCGCTGGCAGGTACAGGCACCCGCTGGCAGGTACAGACCCCCGCTGGCAGGTACAGGCACCCGCAGGCAAGTACAGACACCCGCTGGCAGGTACAGGCACCCGCTGGCAGGTACAGGCACCCGCTGGCAGGTACAGGCTCCCGCTGGCAGGTACAGACCCCCGCTGGCAGGTACAGGCACCCGCAGGCAAGTACAGACACCCGCTGGCAGGTACAGGCACCCGCTGGCAGGTACAGGCACCCGCTGGCAGGTACAGGCACCCGCTGGCAAGTACAGGCACCTTCCTAGTACAGGTAGGTGAGTACACGTGGGTGAGTACAGGTAGGTGAGTACAGGTAGGTGAGTACACGTGGGTGAGTACAGGTAGGTGAGTACAGGTAGGTGAGTACAGGTAGGTGAGTACAGGTAGGTGAGTACAGGTAGGTGAGTACAGGTAGGTGAGTACACGCGCTGCGTGACGCGACACTTTCCCCACATACAGTGTTGCCAAGTGTTATGACAACCCTGACATTGGTATGGCCCGCCGGAGTTGGCAATGATGCGGGTATAGCGGGCACCCGCAGTACTGACCCACACCGTGGCCCACGTGCCCCCACGGTGGCCCACGTGCCCCCACGGTGGCCCACGTGCCCCCACGGTGGCCCACATACCCACACCGTGGCCTACGTGCCCCCACGGTGGCCCACGTGCCCCCACGGTGGCCCACGTGCCCCCACGGTGGCCCACATACCCACACCGTGGCCCACGTGCCCCCACGGTGACCCACATACCCACACCGTGGCCACGTGCCCCCACGGTGCCCCACGTGCCCCCGGGTGACCCACATACCCACACCGTGGCCCACGTGCCCCCCCGGTGGCCCACGTGCCCCCACGGTGGCCCACGTGCCCCCCGTGGGCCCACGTGCCCCCACGGTGGCCCACGTGCCCCCACGGTGGCCACGTGCCCCCACGGTGGCCCACGTGCCCCCACGGTGGCCCACGTGCCTACACGGTGGCCCACATGACCACACGGTGGCCCACGTGCCTACACGGTGGCCACATGACCACACGGTGGCCCACATGCCCCCACGGTGGCCCACATGACCACACGGTGGCCCACATGACCACACGGTGGCCCACATGCCCCACGGTGGCCCACATGACCACACGGTGGCCCACATGCCTACACGGTGGCCCACATGACCACACGGTGGCCCACGTGCCTACACGGTGGCCCACATGACCACACGGTGGCCCACATGACCACACGGTGGCCCACATGCCCCACGGTGGCCCACATGCCCCACGGTGGCCCACGTGCCCCCACGGTGGCCCACATGACCACACGGTGGCCCACATGCCCCCACGGTGGCCCACATGCCCCCACGGTGGCCCACATGACCACACGGTGGCCCACATGACCACACGGTGGCCCACATGCCCCACGGTGGCCCACATGACCACACGGTGGCCACATGCCTACACGGTGGCCCACATGACCACACGGTGGCCCACATGACCACACGGTGGCCCACATGACCACACGGTTACCCACATGCCTACACGGTGGCCCACATGCCTACACGGTGGCCCACATGACCACACGGTGGCCCACATGACCACACGGTGGCCCACATGACCACACGGTGGCCCACATGCCCACACGGTGGCCCACATGCCCACACGGTGGCCCACATGCCCACACGGTGGCCCACATATTTACATAGTACTCAACATACACACAGTGAGCCACATATGTACACAGTGACCCACATACCTGCGCCCAGCTGACAAAGATCCTTCTCTACCAGTGACGTCATGGAGACATCGTGGCTCAAATATCAAACATTATGCTTCTCTTCCTCCCCTGAGAAGCTCTACTTAATTCTCACTTTTCCTGCACACTGACGGGTTAATGTTGACAGACAGACGTGGTGGTGCAAGGCCAGGTGACGAGAGCGCGGGGGGGGGGGGAAGGGGGGGAGGGGGTTATAATGGTTCAAACAGCGTAATATTGGAGGAAGGAAGTGGTTTAGCGGAGGTTACGTCACTCGGGTCAACTCTTGGTTTCTTCAGAGCGCCTCGGGGCGGCGACCTTGAAGACGGGTTGATCTTGTAGGGTCAAGTGCGAGTAGTCTTGCTGCGCTCAAGGCCGACGGGACCAGTTTTTTCTTGACTTACAAGCGGTAACTGTTTTTCTTGCCTTACAGTGAATGTTTTTATTTGCTTTGTTACTAATCAGGCACGTGGGGTGGACGGTAGAACAACGGTCTCGCCTCTTGCAGGTCGACGTTTAATTCCTCGACCGTCCAAGTGGTTGGGCACCATTCCTTCCCTCCGTCCTCTCCAAAGTCCTTGTCTTCATATCCCCTCCAAGTGCTATATAGTCGTAATGGATCAGAGATGACTCTTGATAAGTAACCTGAGAAACCTGTTTAGGTTTATCTTGAAGATGTCCACGGTTGTTCCGGCAATATTTCTTATGCTCGCTGGGAGGACGTTGAACAACCGCGGACCTCTGATGTATATACAGTGTTCTCTGATTGTGCCTATGGCACCTCTGCTCTTAACTCGTTCTATTCTGCATTTTCTTCCATATCGTTCACTCCAGTACGTTTTTATTTTACTGTGTAGATTTGGTGAGCGAGTACATTTGGAGAGCTTTGAGACGATCCCAATAATTTAGGTGCTTTATCGCGTCTATGCGTGCCGTATATGTTCTCTGTATTCCCTCTATTTCAGCAATCTCTCCTGCTCTGAAGGGGGAAGTGAGTACTGAGCAGTATTCGAGACGGGACAACACAAGTGACTTGAAGAGTACAACCATTGTGATGGGATCCCTGGATTTGAAAGTTCTCGTAATCCATCTGATCATATTTCTGGCTGACGCAATATTTGCTTGGTTATGCTCCCTAAACGTTAGGTCGTCGGACATCATTATTCCCAAATCCTTGACATGCTGCTTTCCTACTATGAGCAGATTTGATTGTGTTTTGTAGCCTGTATTATGTTTAAGGTCCTCAGAACCTAGGTTCTGAATTTTCAAAGTAACGAAGGACCTTGCTTCGTTACTTTGACAAGAAGGCATTGATTAAGATAAGGCTTAGTCGTTGAGGGAAAGATTGACAACTTTTTCTAGCATGATCTTCAGTAGGAAGTTATGCTCTCCAGCTTTGGGCTGTTATAAGTTACAAGCACCTCAGAAGTAGGTTAGCCTTGGAAGGGATAGATATCTAGTGAGGAGATAAAGGCATCATTAGCATCGATGTCATCTATCCTGACTTCCATCCTTTTCAAGTCCGTGATTTTGTTACCAAGGATCTCCTCAATGTCGTTAGACCCGAGGGGATTGGAGGGGGGGGGTCTCCAAGGAGAGTGCTGTAGGTATGCCTAATAAGTAATTATCAAAAGAAGGCACCAAACCGGGAAGGCTATGTAGCACCATCAAATGTGCGGAATATCAGAGGGCGCTAAATATCACCAAAGATGCCAATACCAGAACAAAAACGCATAAGGCGAACGATATCAAAAGTATCCGAGTCCCAAATTTCTATTGAGGGACAAGTGACCGCGAGGGACGGTCGGAAAGCAAGACACACGCTCGTCCCGGAAGTCAGGACATTCAAGAAGGACATGCACGACCGTAAGAGGACAATGCAATTAGGACAATAAGGAGCAGGGCGGCGCTCCATCAAGTGACCATGGGTTAAGCGAGTATGGCCAATACGCAACCTCGCCAGAGCAGTTTCCCATCGCCGGTTACGGTGAGAGGAGGACGGCCACGAGGAAACAACATTTAAGAGTACGTAGTTTGTTACCAGTAACAGACGACCAAGAAGCTGCCAACGGGTAAGGATGGAGGAATGGATAACCAGGTAAAAGTCGAATATGGAATACCTTTACGAGAGATGGGGCAGAAGCGGACAGCTTCCTTGGCGGCAGCATCCGCACGCTCATTTGAAGACAGGTATGCCTAATGACATAGGCTCCCGGCAAGACGGATCTAACTCAAGCTATAATGTCTGGGTTGGAGGAGACTAATTCACACTTAGAGGGTTCAGAAGAGACCCAGGCTTGCTTCTTGCTCCTTTATTTTTCTGATGTCTTCCAGAGGTGGTCTAGGGTGCCAGCTATAGTGCCATCATGCAGACACCAGATGTTGAACTCGCTGGACAAGCTTTGTGATTTCTTTTAAGACTAAGCAGGACAGAAGAGGAACTAGAGGACCACCTTGCTGAACACCTTCACTTTGTGCTTTGGCGAACACGAAATCACATAATTTCGATTCACACCTGTAGCACGACAGAATGAATGGGTAGATAGGTCGGAAATGGCGATGTGCAGCACAGAACACCGCTTCCCTTCTGACCATGTTAAATATTATATTATATTATATATATAGTATATATATATATATATATATAATATATATATATATATATATATTAGATATGTATAACATCTATATATAATGTTCAAGTAAAAGTACATATATTCAAGATGAGCTACAAACGAATGTTTGATGTCTAGAGAGAGAGATAGTATATACTATACCTAAAGCCAAGGCATTTTTAAGGTCCAGTCTCGTCAGCGCCTTTTAGCCCGAGCTGCTGACGTTGACTCACCTTGTTACAGCGTCCTCGTCCACAGGTCGGGGTCACGTGACTGGCTCGTGACGTCATCTACACGTCACAAGCCAGAGACAATATTGTCATACTGACAAACTGCTATACATTTTTCCGTTAGGATTTAAAAATAATATTTTATAATAACCTAACTTAATTAAGTGACAGCACCAACTTACACCTAATTATGTTAGTGAAGATCGAGGAGCGCATGACCGCCTGCGGAAACGACCCGGATTAATGTGTCTTAATTACAAAATGTGATTATACTTCAGCGTTGCTGAATGATGATGCAAAATTGTAATGGACCTATATTTTCAGAAGTGTTGCCTAACACACTAGTTTAGTAGGTCAGGCATTGCTGTCTTAAATGTTATCAGGCCACGACCCTCATCGCTGTCACACTCTCCAAGACAATAGTGAAGATTATCTCTATCACACTGACTGTTTCTTCATGCTGGTGTCCAACAGTCTATATCTCTTTACATTCCTTTCTCGAACTGTCTAAATTCTATTATGGTTGCCCTGCTTACTTGTCTGCTTCTTCCCCTCCGTGGTGCCTCCTTGCCGTGGTGAGGGGCTCACGTACACCTCCCTGGGACCGGTGTGGGTTGCCTGTGCCCCCTCACCTGCCCCCTCTTTGGGTGGTCTACGTGCTGAAGGGCACCATGTAGGAGCCTTGTGAGCCATCGGACCACCCGCTGGAAGGGTCGCCTGTGAGAGGCCGCCCTGAGTGGATGGTTGGGTGTCCCGGCTAGGGCGATAGGGGGACTGGGGTCTTAGCACCTGTGTGGGAGAATGCACGAAGTAGTAGGACTCCCTGTTGAAAAGGGGGAGCACCGCTGGGGACGACACACCCTTCCTGCACTGGCCCGCGCTCGGCCTCCCTGGCTGCCCTGGTAGGTGGTATCCCTTGGTTCCGGGTCCCATCCCTTTTATTCGTTTGCTTTATGGATGACGACTTGACTACTTCTAACCAGGCTCATGGGGTGGGCGACCAGGCCCCTGAGTCGGTCCGTCCTGGAAGACCGGGATCTGTAGCCTCCACTGCAGAGCCCGGTTTAGGCCCAGACCGGACTCTTCCTCCCTGCTCCCCTCCCTCCTCTGTGGTTGGGTCGAGCTCCAAGCCTGCTGTGGTGACCGTCTCGTCCCCTTG
>WNGS01000908.1:20705-31253 GCA_020271785.1 Procambarus virginalis | reverse complement strand
TGGAGAGAGTGAGAGGGTTCAGAACAATAAGAACAAGTGCCCGAAGCGCTGCACATATTCATAGCATCAGGGACGGTATATACAGTTCTTGCTTCATCTAGAACTCCAACATTGTTCTTGTAACTCAGTTTGTATGTATGAACGTTTCCCTAATAAACATTATTATTATTATTATTATTATTATTATTTTATTATTGTAAGTACCGGACCTACAATGTACTCTCGTGTGTGTTTCAACCCGTCGAGACGAACCTTGGAGGCAGGCGACCTTGCCAGCAGTGACAACATCATGGTAACAAGTTGTCATCAGATTATTGTAATATTGTACCTAAGACAAGGTCGCAGGTGTTAGTCGGACACATCTCCGGTAGGGACCCACCGCCTCTCTACCACACACACGTATCCTCTCTCTATGGCCGCACAAAGCTCACGTGTAACTAATTCGTTCAGTCTCACGAAGTTCAGATTCTCATCGTCTTCCTCTCATCATCTGTAAACATTGAGGTGAAGGTCTAGGCTCCTGCGCCCTGGCGGGAATGGCTGGGCGGGAGGCACTTGGAGGAGCCTGCCACCCACTTCCCTCCACCCTTGTGAGTCTCTCTTCACTCTCTCAGCGAGCGTACTTCAAGACACGAGCCTCTTCCAGGGTGCGCCCTGGTGCGCTGGAGCACCTCCCGGCCCTCAGGAATGCTTTCCACGTTGCGTGTAATCCGCCACCAGACGCCTAAGGGTTCCTTCCCTCCGGCGCTCCCTGCTCCTTATCCTTATATAGCTCCCAGAGGCTGTGGTCAAAGCCACGCTGGCAGGTTAGGAACATGGTCGTCCTCTGATGTTTCGTCTTTGTCAGCGTACTGCAGGATTATAGCAGTGACCTGCCTCTACTGTGCACAGTGACCTGCCTCCACTGTGCACAGTGACCTGCCTCCACTGTGCACAGTGACCTGCCTCCACTGTGCACAGTGACCTGCCTCCACTGTGCACAGTGACCTGCCTCCACTGTGCACAGTGACCTGCTCCACTGTGCACAGCGACCTGCCTCCACTGCGCACAGCGACCTGCCTCCACTGTGCACAGCGACCTGCCTCCACTGTGCACACTGACCTGCCTCCACTGTGCACACTGACCTGCCTCCACTGTGCACAGCGACCTGCCTCCACTGTGCACAGCGACTGCCTCCACTGTGCACACTGACCTGCCTCCACTGTGCACACTGACCTGCCTCCACTGTGCACACTGACCTGCCTCCACTGTGCACACTGACCTGCCTCCACTGTGCACACTGACCTGCCTCCACTGTGCACAGTGACCTGCCTCCACTGTGCACAGCGACCTGCCTCCACTGTGCACAGCGACCTGCCTCCACTGTGCACACTGACCTGCCTCCACTGTGCACACTGACCTGCCTCCACTGTGCACACTGACCTGCCTCCACTGTGCACACTGACCTGCCTCCACTGTGCACACTGACCTGCCTCCACTGTGCACACTGACCTGCCTCCACTGTGCACACTGACCTGCCTCCACTGTGCACACTGACCTGCCTCCACTGTGCACACTGACCTGCCTCCACTGTGCACACTGACCTGCCTCCACTGTGCACACTGACCTGCCTCCACTGAACACAGTGACCTGCCTCCACTGAACACAGTGACCTGCCTCCACTGGGGGCTGACAGACCACCACAGCCTGGGGGCTGTCATGGCCCTCTGAGCCTGGGGGCTGTCATGGCCCTCTGAGCCTGGGGGCTGTCATGGCCCTCTGAGCCTGGGGGCTGTCATGGCCCTCTGAGCCTGGGGGCTGTCATGGCCCTGTGAGCGTGCGGGCTGTCGGCCAAAAGCGACGTTCTTTTTTAGAGGACAGGTTGTGTGCGCGCGTTGACAACACCGAGGGAGGTGTGTTTACCCCTGAGCCGGATGTGAAGCAATACGGGAGCCTATTGTTGTTATCTTCATCACCTTAAGTGGATGGGAACGAGAATGTTGCTTATACTCCACCGTAACAATGGGGCGCTTGGTGTAGGGTAATGGGTGTACTGTAGAGGGTAGCGTACTGGGTGTATTGTGGAGGGTAGCGTACTGGTAACTGAAGACATTGAAAAACTTCAAGCAGATATTAATAAAGTTTTCGATTAGGCATCAGAAAATAACATGATGTTTAACAGTGATCAATTCCAGGTACTCAGGTACGGCAAAAATGAGGACCTTAAACATAATACAGGGTACAAAACACAATCAAATGTGCCCATAGTAGGAAAAGAGCATGTAAAGAATTTGGGAATAATGATGTCAGACGATCTAACGTTTAGTGAGCATAACCAAGCAAATATTGCGTCAGCCAGAAAAATGATAGGATGGATTACGAGAACTTTCAAATCCTGGGATCCCATCACAATGGTTGTACTCTTCAAGTCACTTGTACTGCCCCGTCTTGAGTACTGCTCAGCACTCACTTCCCCCTTCAGAGCAGGAGAGATTGCTGAAATAGAGGGAATACATAGAACATATACGGCACGCATAGACGCGATAAAGCACCTAAATTATTGGGATCGTCTCAAAGCTCTCCAAATGTACTCACTAGAAAGGAGACGAGAGAGATATCAAATAATATACACGTGGAAGATACTGGAGGGCCAGGTCCCAAATCTGCACAGTAAAATAACAACGTACTGGAGTTAACGATATGGAAGAAAATGCAGAATAGAACCAGTGAAGAGCAGAGGTGCCATAGGCACAGAGAACACTGTATAAACATAAGAGGTCCGCGGTTGTTCAACGTCCTCCCAGCGACTATAAGAAATATTGCCGGAACAACCGTGGACATCTTCAAAAGAAAACTAGATAATTTTCTCCAAGGAATGCCAGACCAACCGGGCTGTGGTGGGTATGTGGGCCTGCGGGCCGCTCCAAGCAACAGCCTGGTGGACCAAACTCTCACAAGTCAAGCTTGGCCTCGGGCCGGGCTTGGGGAGTAGAAGAACTCCAAGAACCCCATCAACCAGGTATCAACCAGGTAACTGGGTGTATTGTGGAGGGTAGCGTACTGGGTGTATTGTGGAGGGGAGCGTACTGGGTGTATTGTGGAGGGTAGAGTACTGGGTGTATTGTGGAGGGTAGTGTACTGGGTGTATTGTGGAGGGTAGAGTACTGGGTGTATTGTAGAGGGTAGCGTACTGGGTGTACTGTAGTGTCAGGCTTCACTGTACACGGTCTCTGGGTTAGTCAGGCTTCACAAGCCAGAAAGACTGAAAGGGATGGTCGACAAAATTAGTCTTGATTTGCCACAGGAATTTTTAGGTGGTGGTAATAGTGGGGGGGGGGGGGGGGGGCTGGTGTAATTATAAGCCAGGTATAGTTCACCGTGGCTACTTTCACCGTGCTCCTGTTGTGTTCACCGTGGCTACTTTCACCGTGCTCCTGTTGTGTTCACCGTGGCTACTTTCACCGTGCTCCTGTTGTGTTCACCGTGGCTACTTTCACCGTGCTCCTGTTGTGTTCACCGTGGCTACTTTCACCGTGCTCCTGTTGTGTTCACCGTGGCTACTTTCACCGTACTCCTGTTGTGTTCACCGTGGCTACTTTCACCGTGCTCCTGTTGTGTTCACCGTGTCACTAGAGGTAGAGCCACACAGACTAAGAGAGAGAGAGTGGACACAGAGACAGGGAGAGGAGAGGGCGTAAGGCAGAGAGTGTAAGGGAGAGGGCGTAAGGCAGAGAGTGTAAGGGAGAGGGTGTAAGGCAGAGAGTGTAAGGGAGAGGGTGTAAGGGAGAGGGCGTAAGGGAAGGGAGAGGGCGTAAGGGAGAGGGCGTAAGGGAGAGAGTGTAAGAGAGAGGACGCCTTCCCTCCCACCCAACTTTCCCTGTCTGGCTAAACTGTTGGGTGGGACACGTCACCTCACCCCCCCCCTCCACCTCCTGGTTCATTACCTCTCCTAATGACTTTGATTACCATTATTGTCAGAGTTGTTTGGTGTTTGACCTACTGGCTTATGACTGACAACTGACTGACAACTGTGGGCGTCGTTGTCTTCTTTATGGCTTCATTTTCTCACTAGTTTTGCATGACAGTAAACACAGATATGAAGGAGACAATTTTGGCTGTCACGTCGTTATTTTTTTGTGTATTTATTTTTTCACACAGGGCATGCTAAGCAGTATATAAAAAGAAAAACAAAGGAAACGCCTTAAAGTACAAAATCATAGGCCTGATGGGCACACAACAAGACATAAAATCGTAACATATAACATAGAACAGGATAGGTAGACAAAAACTCGAAAGTAAAAAGAAAAAAGACACCACCACAGGCCTGACGAGCCCATAGCAAACACCTCAAAGGAATTTTTCCGGAAAGTTGTCTTTGGGAAACCGGACACAGAACGCCTCCCAGCGCAGCCACAGATCAGGATACTCATCCTGACGCTTCGTGTAGGGAGCCCCATCACGTCTGAAACCTCGGGCACGAAGGTATGCACACGGGGAACCCCAAATAGTCGAAGGGCACAAGGGAAGCGGCGCCATCTGCTCCCACAAGACGGGTAGCCGGGGCGCAGTCAAATCCTCAACAGGAAGAATTCCAACACCAGGTATGGTCCCCTCCTCGAACGGGTAACCGCACCCCTGAGACGGGGTGGCTGCACAGGGGCCGGCAACACAGCAGGGGGCATCACAGGAGGCGACAGGTGAGGGGGGGGGGCAACACCACAGGGGCCCCCGCCGGAATATCCAAAGGGTCGGGCACCGGCACAGACCCCCCCCCCACGACGGACATCCTTCTTCAAGACACTACAAAGCATCGGCTCGCACCAGCACCTTCACCATCCACCTCAGAAGGAGTAGGAACCATCCCCCATTGCGGAGAAACCCCTGCAGGAGAAAAAACAGATGCCGATTCAGAAACACAGAAACACCGGCAGCAGCAGAAGGTGCGTGAAGCCCCGCCACCACCGTCGCAGTAGATACCAACTTCCCAGGAACCACCCAAGTGGGGGACTCGCAAATCATCAAAGTTACCCACGTCGGCCCAGGCAGAAGAACGCCGTGAACACTTGGGATCCGGCTGCACGTCGTCAGAGCCGGAGGCGGAACCAGAAGCACGGATAGCACAGGGCGGGCACATAGGCGCACGACGCAAGACGTCAGCATCCTCAACTACATGGGAGACCGGCCCCAACACCGCAGGAGGCCCTGCATCGACACCATCCTCCAGCAAGGCTGGGACAGGCATCGTAGACGGAGAGACAGGAACTGGAGAAGCTGATGACGGCGGAGGTGGAGGGGGAGCATCCGGAAGATCTACGTCAGCATCAGGAACTCCACCCGGAACAGGACGTCCAACGGAGGACTTCACAACCTCCGTAGGACAAGCACCAGCAACATCAGGCACACCGGTCGACTCAGGATGCGACCCAGCAGCCAAATGGTCGTCCAAAATCCCACCCAGCGAGCGGCTGGAAATCCTCCTCACGAAAGAGATTCAACGGCACGACAGAGAACGGGATGTCCGACCGCAGCCGCATCCCCAGAGTGCGAATATTCGTCCAAACTCCCTTAAATTTCCCAGAGGAAAGGATATGCAATCTGACACTCACAACAATGCCATACCGCCCGTAATACCTCCGTAGCAGCTCCTCTGGAACTCGAGGGGCGCACCATGCACACTGACGAAGGTAAGGGCACCACTACGGTCGGAGATAACGACCGTACCAGCAGCGTCCGGCAGCTGTAACGACCGCCCCTCATAACGGCGCAAAAACACGCTGTAGTCACCCTCGGTGGCAAACTTTACGATAGCCCGATGGGAAAAAACCAACTTCACTCCATAAATCGCAGCCACATCAACGTGCAGCATGTCACACATCACCAATTCCACCGCTGGATAATCAGTCTTACCGGTCAACTCCAATCCGACCGAATGAGCCTGCAACACAGGGGGAAGATCACCCCCATCACGCAGGCTACGTCAGCACACGACCAGCGGTCCGCCAACCACCCCGGGCAAGCAACAACTGGGCAGCAGGACAGGAACGACCGCTCGTCACGCTACTCAGTGCGCAACTCCAGGTCGTTAATGGAAGATGATGGACCCAGCACAGACAGCTGTGGTACTCCACTTTTAATACCTCTCTCCACTCTGGTATCTCTCCTCTCATTGTAAACCTTTGTTTCCTTCCTAGACGTACTCTCTGACCCACCTCGAGGCTTCCCAGTACTTTAGCTTCAGTTGGAGTCCCTTGTTTGGGACAGTATCGAACGAGGAGTTGCGCGCTGGCTGCTGTGAGTGAGGTCATTTCCCCTGCCCCTCCAGTCATTGGCGACCCGGCGTAGCGAGTCATTGGCGACCCGGGGTAGCGTGCGGACCCAGCGTTGGTTGTTGACGTGGACTGCGAGATGGATGGGGCCCATGTTGCGGACTCATTCTGTCGGTCTCGAGATTACTGGCAAGGTTAACTACCCTGCTGTAGAGCTGGTGTTATACGAGGTGCTGGGTTTGGACGTGGCTGTCATCCATGGCGTGGCGCTCCTCTTCTCATCGGGAAGTGCTGAAATTTTCTGCTGCCGAGGATTATCGGGTGTTTTGGGGCTGCTTTGAGGGGCAGTCGTTTCTCCTGCCGGACGCTGCTGGTTTGGTGGTTATCTCTGATCGGAGTGGCTGCTCACCTAGTCAGTGTTGATGGTGCGCTGATGGGGCAGGCACTGACTGCTGTGGCGGTACTTCGGGCAGTTTGGCACTGTCGTGAGTGTGCAGATGAATGCGAGTTCCTCCGGGCGGTTACGGGGCATCAGGAATGATATCCGGACTCTGGGGATGTGGCTGCATTCGGACTTCCCGCCTCCTGTGAAACTTTCGGGCATGAGGAGGAGTATGTTGTATTGTGTTGTGGGAGGGGAGCATGTTGTATTGTGGGAGGGGGGAGCATGGTGTGTTGTGGGAGGGGGGAGCATGGTGTGTTGTGGGAGGGGGGAGCATGGTGTGTTGTGGGGGGGGGGGGGAGCACACCAGCCTGTGAGGGGAGCCACACGCAGGTTTGCATGAGAGTCAGACCAAATGATGGTGTTGTGTGGTCCAGATGTCTTGGTGGAGGTGCTGGGACGGGTGTTGCTGCAGTCATGTCTGCTGCTGGTGGTCACGTCTGCTGCTGGTGATCACGTCTGCTGCTGGTGGTCACGTCTGCTGCTGGTGGTCACGTCTGCTGCTGGTGGTCACGTCTGCTGCTGGTGGTCACGTCTGCTGCTGGTGGTCACGTCTGCTGCTGGTGGTCACGTCTGCTGCTGGTGGTCACGTCTGCTGCTGGTGGTCACGTCTGCTGCTGGAGGTCATGTCTGCTGCTGGTGGTCACGTCTGCTGCTGGAGGTCATGTCTGCTGCTGGTGGTGGTCACGTCTGCTGCTGGTGGTCACGTCTGCTGCTGGTGGTCACGTCTGCTGCTGGTGGTCACGTCTGCTGCTGGAGGTCATGTCTGCTGCTGGTGGTGGTCACGTCTGCTGCTGGTGGTCACGTCTGCTGCTGGTGGTCACGTCTGCTGCTGGTGGTCATGTCTGCTGCTGGTGGTCATGTCTGCTGCTGGTGGTGGTCACGTCTGCTGGTGGTGGTCACGTCTGCTGGTGGTGGTCACGTCTGCTGGTGGTGGTCACGTCTGCTGCTGGTGGTCACGTCTGCTGCTGGTGGTCACGTCTGCTGCTGGTGGTCACGTCTGCTGCTGGTGGTCACGTCTGCTGCTGGAGGTCATGTCTGCTGCTGGTGGTGGTCACGTCTGCTGCTGGTGGTCACGTCATGTCTGCTGCTGGTAGTCACGTCTGCTGCTGGTGGTCACGTCATGTCTGCTGCTGGTGGTCACGTCATGTCTGCTGCTGGTGGTCATGTCTGCTGCTGGTGGTCATGTCTGCTGCTGGTAGTCACGTCATGTCTGCTGCTGGTGGTCACTTCTGCTGCTTGTGGTCACGTCATGTCTGCTGCTGGTGGTCACGTCTGCTGCTGGAGGTCACGTCATGTCTGCTGCTGGAGGTCATCTCCACTGACCAGCAGCAGCAGCAGCAGGTGTGGAGGACGTACTGCTGGTGAGGGACGTGAGTGGGTGGGTGTGGAGTACCACGAGGGTCATAATGACCGCCAGATGGTAGTGACCTTAATGAGGGAGTTGATGTATTCTTAACAATGTTTGTGACTGATGCAAAATGAATGAAAACGAATTATATTGATTGTAAATAGATTCAAGATGGCCTCCATAAGCTTCAAGGATGGTCGGAGAAATGACTGCTAGAATTCAACCCAGATAAATGCAAGGTAATGTGAGTATAGAGCATGCATCCCCCAGTGAACAATATGAAACGGAACAACCCATTCTTCTGTTTAGACAGTAGTAGTTGTTGTAACTATGTGCACTATAGCACACAGACTGCCGTACTAAACAATTAGAGAGTAGAACTTTGTACTGTTCCCATTATAGGCGGAAAAAATGAAGCTAAAAACAAACTTTAATATTCCTAGGCCTAATAGCACACATATGTACTATATTAGGCCTCACATATCGTGTATTAGTCTTAGGAAGATTAGGTTAGGTTAGATTAGATTAGGTTAGATTAGGTTAGATTAGGTTAGGATAGGATAGGTTAGGATAGGTTAGGATAGGTTAGGTTAGGATAGGTTAGGTTAGGATAGGTTAGGTTAGGATAGGTTAGGTTAGGATAGGTTAGGATAGGTTAGGTTAGGATAGGTTAGGATAGGTTAGGTTAGGATAGGTTAGGATAGGTTAGGATAGGTTAGGTTAGTTTTTCAAAGCAACACAAGTAAATTTTTTTCCGGTTTTCCAACTCAATAATGCTGTTTTCTTGTAATTTGGTTGTATGTGGGTATATATAGTGGTATGGTGGTCGTGGTTACTATAAGTACTGGCACACTGCAGGGAAGGTTGATGACTGACTGGAACAAGTAATGAGGATGACAGGAGTTCATGTAACTAAGCCTAACACCAGAGGCACACACCAACAGGATAACATCAGCAGCGTGTGTGAAACTGACACATATAACAACAACATTTTGGCAGCTAGGGAAGCCGGTCCTCCGGAACATTGGCCGCCACGTACGTGAAACTATACTGGAGCGTGTCGCCTCCACCCAGCCACCAACCTGACGTACACACAACCTTCAAACACTGTTAATGCTACAAGACTGGTACCCGACATGTGAGGAGAGAGCTATGAAGAATGGCTCAGGGAACTATACCCTTCCACATCTGAGGAGAGAAAGGGAATCAGTGCCATGGTAGCGACGTGTATGATACCTGGGGAATTAGGATAAGGGATGAAGGGGAAACATTAAGATGAGCGGCAGTAGGAAGACTGAGACAAGACATAACAGCCACAGACGGGGTCAAAGGTCACGGGTCACTAGTGGCAGTACTCACAGCTAGGCACCCGCTGGCAGGTACAGGGCACCCGCTGGCAGGTACAGGCCCCCGCTGGCAGGTACAGGCCCCCGCTGGCAGGTACAGGGCCCCCGCTGGCAGGTACAGGCACCCGCTGGCAGGTACAGGCACCCGCTGGCAGGTACAGGCACCCGCTGGCAGGTACAGACACCCGCTGGCAGGTACAGACACCCGCTGGCAGGTACAGGGCCCCGCTGGCAGGTACAGGCACCCGCTGGCAGGTACAGGCACCCGCTGGCAGGTACAGGCACCCGCTGGCAGGTACAGACCCCCGCTGGCAGGTACAGGGCCCCGCTGGCAGGTACAGACACCCGCTGGCAGGTACAGACCCCCGCTGGCAGGTACAGGGCCCCCGCTGGCAGGTACAGACCCCCGCTGGCAGGTACAGGCACCCGCTGGCAGGTACAGGCACCCTCTGGCAGTACAGGCAACCGCTGGCAGGTACAGGGCCCCCGCTGGCAGGTACAAACACCCCGCTGGCAGGTACAGACCCCCGCTGGCAGGTACAGGCCCCCGCTGGCAGGTACAGACACCCGCTGGCAGGTACAGGGCCCCCGCTGGCAGGTACAGGCACCCGCTGGCAGGTACAGGCACCCGCTGGCAGGTACAGACCCCCGCTGGCAGGTACAGGGCCCCCGCTGGGGGTACAGCACCCGCTGGCAGGTACAGGCACCCCGCTGGCAGGTACAGGCCCCCGCTGGCAGGTACAGGCACCTTCCTAGTACAGGTAGGCGAGTACAGGTAGGTGAGTACAGGAAGGTGAGAAGGTAGGTGAGTACAGGAAGGGTGAGTACAGGTAGTGAGTACACGTGGGTGAGTACAGGTAGGTGAGTACAGGTAGGTGAGTACAGGTAGGTGAGTACAGGTAGGTGAGTACAGTTAGGTGAGTACAGGTAGGTGAGTACACGCGCTGCGTGACGCGACACTTTCTCAACATACAGTGTTGCCAAGTGTTATGACAACCCTGACATTGGTATGGCCCGCCGGAGTTGGCAATGATGCGGGTATAGCGGGCACCGCATTACTGACCCACATACCCACACCGTGGCCCACGTGCCCCCACGGTGGCCCACGTGTCCCCACGGTGGCCCACGTGCCCCCACGGTGGCCCACATGCCCCCACGGTGGCC
>WNGS01000907.1:111702-134195 GCA_020271785.1 Procambarus virginalis | reverse complement strand
ACGCGCGCAGCATGAGCTCACAGCACTGCTGTTCAGCCGTGCTGCTGTGACCACAGCATCGCCTAAAAATGCCATAATATACTTGTTCATGCTATTATATAGCAATTATATTATTACAGAAGACCCCTGACTGTGATAAAACTGACCATGGGTCTGATAATAAGAGGATTGTGATGATATTTAGCGCTGTGCTCCTTGGAGGGAGGAGTAATGCTGTAAGAGGGAGGGTGGTGGCGTTGTTATCTGACTGTGTGTGGCCACCTTTTACTGACTGCACTCACCATACCAGCTTAGCGGTTCGTTATGGTGAACACAAATGTAGCTACTTATATATAACGTGTGTATAGAGAGTATAACCAGCAAGAGTAGGAGGTTGGGAGCCGCCATTTTGGTGAGATTGCGTCGTCTGCAGGAATTATCGCGTTGTTTACTGGTGATCACGTCTTTGGGCACCATACCAGTTTACTTGTACAAGTTTGGTGAATAAAACCGGTAGATATTTATATATAATGTGTGTATATAGCGTAATAACACCACAAGCAGTAAGTATTGTTGGAGGAGAAATAGTGCGTGTGACCTTGAGGGCGGCAGCCATCAGCTGACTGTGAGGTCCATCAGTGGCAGTGGCAGCCAGTGGCGGGCTGCCACTGTCTGCCACTGCCACTCAGCATACCAACTTAGTGGTTCGTTATGGTGAACACGAATGTAAATACTTATATACAGCGTCTGTATATAGTGAATAAAAGCAAAAACAGTATTGTGGGAGGAGAATGTGGGCGAGTCATATGACTTGAGGGGATGGCGTGAGTGGCTGGCTGGTACACGGCGGTCACTCCTCGTTACTTTTTTGACTCATAATAGCAACTTAGTGGTTTGTTATGGTGAACAAAACATGCAGATACTTACTTATATATAACCTGTGTATATAGTATAACAACCGATAAAGTATTTGTTCACTGTTTGATGAACATAAAAATTGAATCAACAATATGCACACCATATTTTTGAGTACAGCGATAATTCACCCATTTCATTATATAATATATCACACTACACACTATTGAATAATATTACAGCAAAAAAACTACGAAAAATCAATCAGAGACATTGAATAATTAGGCAATTATCTCTTTGTGGCAACTCCGGCCTGACAGCTGCGATCAACAGACCGCCTGGGACGCATGCTGAGTGAGCGCCTGTTTGTGCCAGACTTCCCTGCCCTATAGCGGCCAATATATTCTACTTACGATTTTTTTACTATTTTTCCCGTGATCAGTGAACACAAATTAACAGGTTAGGAAGAAAAAATAATTTTTTTTTTTTTTTTTTTGTATGCGCCTGTGGGTGTCAAATGGTATATAGCTATGCGCCATTTAAGGGTTAAAGCACCTTTTGTATTCATTTTTGTATCAACCCATATATATCTTGTAACCATCAAATACATATATATATATATATATATATATATATATATATATATATATATATATATATATATGTATATATATATAATATATATATATATATATATATATATATATATATATATATATATATATATAATCTATATATATTATAATATATATATATATATATATAGATATATATATATATATATATATATATTATAAATATGACCGAAAAGTAAGATTAATAATTCTAACACAAATTTTCTCTATTTTCCTTATATTTCTTTTTTACTGGTGACGGTAAATGAAAAATCAATTCTCCAAAATTCATTTTTATTTCTAGTCTGACGCGACACTTGAGCGCGTTTCGTAGAACTTATTACATTTTCAAAGACTTTAGTTTATCTACACACAACTTATGCTTTATGAAACAACATTGGCTCTTATACCTGCATTTGGGTGAGGTGATGTAATACAATAGTGGGGTGAAACACAGAACATGGAAAACGGGGTATAGATTTGTAGAATTAGAGGTTGGGTACCAATAGAACTGCTGAAGGCCTATTGGCCCATATTTCTTGATGTTTCTATATGGAGCGGAGTCTTGAAGTGGGTAGAATATAGTTGTGCATTAATTGGCTGTTGATTGCTGGTGTTGACTTCTTGATGTGTAGTGCCTCGCAGATGTCAAGGCCGCCTGCTGTCGCTGTATCTATCAATGATTTCTGTGTTGTTTGTTAAGATTTCTCTGGTGATGGTTTGATTGTGGGAAGAGAGAATATGTTCCTTGATGGAGCCCTGTTGCTTATAAGCAACAGGGCTCCATCAAGGAATAGGTAAGACATATATATATAGGCAAGACAACATTATCTCTTTCCAGGCGTTTAACGATGCGTAAGCAACAGGGCTCCATTAAGGAACATGTAATGTCTTCCCACAACCAAACCATCACCAGAGAAATCAGCGACAGCAGGCGGCTTGACAACTGCGAGGCACTACACATCAAGAAGTCAACACCAGCAATCAACAGCCAATTAATGCACAACTATATTCTACCCACTTCAAGACTCCGCTCCAATATAGAAGCATCAAGAAATATGGGCCAATAGGCCCTCTGCAGTTACTTCCATCCTTCCCTTTAGCTTGTACCCCGTCCTATACCCCGTTCTGGCTTGTGTTGAAAATCTGTTTTATCTATCATCCAATACTATTGTAACATGTCACCTCACCCAAATGCAAGTATATAAAATCGAAGATGTTAAGCTCTATTCAGTTATAGTTGTGTGTGTGTGTGTGTGTAAACTAAAGTCTTTGAAAATGTAATAAGTTTTATGAAACGCGCTCAAGTGTCGCATCAGACTAGAAATAAAAATGAATTTTGGAGAACTGATTTTTCATTTACCACCAACATTGAAAAGAAACATAAGAAAGATCAAGAAAATTCGTGTTAGAATTATTAATCTTACTTTTTCGGTCATGTATAATAATATATATATTGTAATATGTATATATATATATATATATATGTATATATATATATATATATATATATATATATATATATATATATATATATATATATATATATATATATATATATATATATATATATATACACTAACTATATATATATATATATATATATATATATATATATATATATATATATATATATAAACCTTTCATGCTCAACTCACCAAGTGTCAAGTCTACGTTAAATAGAGAGGTGGTGGGGGGGGTCTGTAGTTGACAGAGACTGTCTCGCCCCGCCGGCTGACAGCCTCCCTGGCTTTGCTGTTCTTCTGTCTTGTCCTCTCTTATGCTCTCGAATCGATAGCTCTCCGAGTATATACAGGCATACCTCAGTTTAAGAGTTTAATTGGTTCCTGGAGACGCCTCGTATTCTGAAGCTAATTTCCCCATAAGAAATAATGGGAAATGAATTAATCCGTTCCTGACTACCCCAAAACCCCATATCAAACTCAAATTTTATCAAATTTTTATAACTAATTCATCTAAATAAACCTACAAAACTATGTTCAAGTTATTACTTACCCTTGCTGATGAATGCTGTAGGCGTATGGAAGATGGTGAGGAGGGGGGAGGAGGAGAGGAGTTACTGTTTGGAAGGGGAGTCTCCTTCCATTATCACATCAGGCAGTGTGGACTTCACTGGTATGCACACTGTGGCACATTTTGCCTGCATACCACTAGGACTTGCTTGTCTTACTAAGAATTTGTCTAAAGACACTTGTTTTTCCCTACATTTTAACACTTGTCTGTAGTAAGACATCACATTATCATTTAAAAGGTCAATGCAACGGCCTGCTACAGCTTTATCTGGGTGAGTTTTTCAACAAAACTTTGCAGCTCTTCCCATACTTCACACATTTTCTTAATCAAGAAGGGACATCCTCTACTGCCTCTACTCACAGCTATTTTCTTAGGTTGAACCTTATCAATGACTTTCTTGAGACCCATGGTGAGATATATAATAACAAATTGTATAGTCAAATGACCAAAAAACCAACAAAACACTGAAAATCCAGTTGAAGAATTGGTGTGGGATAGTCACTGGGCGCGAGACAATGGTAAACTGAGGGGCGGAGGGGCGACGATAACCGATCCACCACGCGCTAGGTCGGCCTGTACGCGTATCAACAAACTCGCATCCCGAGGTAACCCTCGCGTTCCGAGACATAATTTCCGAGGAAATCCTGCTCGTGTTCCGAAAAACTCGCATACAGGGACACTCGCATTCCGAGGTACCACTGTATTGGGAAACCTAGTAGCTAACTCTGCCCACAAGTAGATAGCCTCAGGCATTCTACCAAGCCACTCCTTAAACGTCGGCATGTTTGAAGGCCAATTATCCGATTAGCGGAAGCAAGGTGAAATTCGCATGATCTGACCTCAGGTCAACTTGAGGTCATTAACGCTTAGAGGTGTGAGATTCATGCCGACAAGCTGGCGCCTCTCAAATCCTTGTTTGTGACTCATGAACTATGTGTATGTATTAAATAAAACTAAACCAAACACCTTTATGGTGTTACAATATAAATATACCACAATTTACTGTATGGAATAATATTACTGCAAAAAAAAAACAAAGAAAAAATCAATCAGAGACATTGAAATAATTTGGTAATAATATATTTGTGGCAACTGCCGTCTGACAGCTCGGGCGGAATAGTCCTCGTCTGGCGAAGGCTCTGCCAACACCCCTTTTTTTTGCCACACTTCCCTACCCTATTGCGGCTAAAATATGCCACCTACGATTTTTTTATTTTTTTTCGTGATCAGGGAACGAAAATGAACACTTCTATAAGACGAAAGAATTTTTTTTTTTTTTTTTTGCGCCTGTGGGTGTGAATTCCATTTGGGCCCCTAGCGGTTTGAGGGTTAATTCCTTGTCGTGTATCCAAATTAATAACAACTTTTCCACTTCTTCAAGTATTTGTGGTCTTTGTTTCGTTATTGTTCTTACTCCTTTTGCCACTTTAGCACTCATAATCTCATTTTTCTTCTTAAGTATAGTGTATATTGTTGATGTGGCTTTGTTGTACTGCCTACAAAGTTCAACAACACGTGTACCATTCTCATGCTTTCGAATGATCTCTTGTTTCTGCTCTATTGTCATCCTTACATGGGCTTTCTGGTCTTGATCCTTACCACTGGCTTTCTTGGGACCCATGGTGAGATATATAATAACAAATTGTATAGTCAAATGACCAAAAATCCAACAAAACACTGTAAATCCGGGTGAAGAATTGATGTGGGATAGTCACTGGGCGTGAGGCAATGGTAAACTGAGGGGCGGAGGGGCGACGAACCACGCGCTAGGTCGGCCTGAACGCGTATCAATAAACTCGCGTTCCGAGGTAACCCTCGCCTTCCGAGACAAATTTTCCGAGGAAATCCTGCTCGTATTCCGAAAAACTCGCATACAGGGACACTCGTATTCCGAGGTGCCACTGTGCCACATTAGGTGCCACCGAGGTGCCACACACACACACACGCACATATATTATATATATATATATATAATATCATAAAAAGTTGTGAGGGGTATCACCGCTGGTGCAAATGTGGGGGACCCATAGCCTCGGAGAAGAAAATAAGGAGTATTCAGAGAAGACCTTGTGGATTCTCACTGAACACTAATATTTTCTTCTCCTAAAACCCCCATTCTTTTGTATATACACATATATGACAGTGTCAGACCACGGAGGAAGAATTGAAACAGGAATTTCCTTAAGTACTTTCGTATAATATTACATCTTAGATGTATCCTTCTGAAAATGTATTAATATACATAAGTACTTAAGGAAATTCCTGTTTCATTTCTTCCTCTGTGGTCTGACACTGTCATATTTATCATCATGTGTTAATTTTCGTGATTTACACACATACAAATATATATTTGTTTTATTTAAACTTTGTTACAAAAGAGGAGTTACTTACAGGGTGCTTGACAGCTGGGTGGACAGCGGTTCGGATTCGTAGTCATAAGGTTCCGGGTTCGATCCCCGGTAGAGGCGGAGACAAATGGGGCAAAACGTTTCTTTCATCCTGATGCCCCTGTTACCTAGCAGTAAATAGGTACCTGGGAGTTAGACAGCTGCTATGGGCTGCTTCCTGGGGGGTGTTTTAACAAAAAGAAGGCCTGGTCAAAGACTGGGCAGTGAGGACGTTAAGCCCTGAAATCATCTCCAAGATAAACTCAAGATAGATAAGGTACAAAGATGATTATCATAAGTTGTCAAGTTCCTCCAGCTCCTCAGATGGCAGGCAGGAACCCTGAATGCAGTGTGCATTTTCCCTCTGTATTACCATGCTGAAACGCTGGAAAAGGAAGCTGGCAGCTCTTAAGAGTCCCCTTGTTGTTTCAATTAGCCTTGAATCCAGTTCTTTAAAAAACTGGAAGCACTTTTACTGAGGCGCCGAGTGTCTCAGAAGCAGTGGGGACAATATTGTAGTGGTGATCCAGCTCTCTGTACTTACAGAATTTGGATGATTCCCTATGGGTGGCAGTGCCACCTGGTTGTGCAACATTGAAGTCAATGTAGGTGTTAGCCAGGGTTGATACACATGTTTAGTCCCACACCAACTGCTGGCCGTTCTTCCAGGGGTTTACTGTGATACCATCTGGGCAACCAATATGAGCATCGAAGTTATGGGATCTTAGGTAATGGGGCTCTCTCTCTTGGCTGGGCATCCAGCTGTGGTGAGGTTCATATTGATGATGTCGTTACCTTCAATATGCCTCGAGTGCCATCCCCCTGTGCTTTGGCAGTGTAGGCCAAGGTGGCTGTACCTGTCAGCCACCACCTCGTTGCAAATACACCTATATTTGGTGTGGATTGGGGCAGCAAGGATGAGGGCCACAGTAATTCGGAGGGACTGTGGTGCGAGACGTGTGCCAGTTGCTGACATTGGGGTTACTAACAGAAAATCCCCTGCATGTGGGGCTGCTACTGCTCTGAGGCGAGCAATCTCATGTTGTGTTGTTGCAGCACCCAGGCACTCTGCAGCAACTTGGTCTACAATGAGGCCATCCCAGCTGGATTGCTTGTGGGCTTTTGAGGATGGTGGTTGAGGTGATGGGCCTGCATGAGAGGCCCACTCAGTGGCACAGCGTATAAAATTAGGATCGTGTACGCCTGCCAGCTGATGTAAGTAGGCAGGTAGAATTTCCTTCACAAGGTCGTCGGATGCTGAGGATGAGGACAGGAAGGCTGGTACAGCAATTTGCGTTGCTGTTCCAACTCTGAGGCCCTGAAGTCTTACTGGAACAGAGGCTTGTTTCCACTATAGGTCATCAAGAGAGAGGTTGAAGGTTTTTTCTAGCATTGATTTCAGTAACAGGTCATACTCACCTATTTTTTTGCTGCTGTAGGATAGTGAACACCTCAGAAAGTAGGTTAACCTGGGGAGGGACAGGCATCTGGTGATGAGGTAAAGTGCATCATGAGCATCAATATGCTCAATCTTCTCCTCCATCTTCTTAAGGTCGGTGATTTTCTTATCAAGGACCTCATCGATGGCTTTCGGCCCCAGGGAGGCTCCTAGGAGTGTGCTGTCTTCAGGTTTAGTTATATGGATATTTGGCAGAACACCCTCTATTCTCTCTCTGATGCCCTGGTTGGAACACATTATTTCACACTTAAAAGGGTTCAGGATGAGGCCTAAAACTGCACTTTGCTTCTGGATTTTTCTGATGTCCTCCAGGAGGGAATCTTGGGAACCAGCTAGGGTACCATCATCCAAGAACCAGATGTTAAGCTCGCTGGACAGGACTTCTGTGACTTGTTTGATGACTAAGCAGAAAAGGAGAGGAGCAAGGGGGTTACCCTGTTGGACGCCTTCTCGTGAGTCAATTTCATATTTGCCAAAAAGTAGCTTTAGATCCATACTGTAGCATGAATGTACAAAAGGGTAGAGGGAAGGGAAATGACTATGAACCACATGGAGTACAGCATCCCTCCGCACCAAATTGAAGGTAGTTTTGAAATATTGCTTCATAAGGGCCTTTTCGTCTGTGATATTAGCAACGAAGCTCGAGCTGCATGAGCTGCCACCTCACAACCTTGTGGAATGCCAATCTGAGCTGTTTTGGCTTTAGCATGGTGGCAGCTGCCTCGCTAACTGTTCTTGCAGCAGCCTTTGCGACGAGACACTGGAGGGAATTGCCCACAGCTATTGGTCTGATCCCTCTATCCTTTTTCTTTAGAACACAGAGAGATGCTTCAAAAATGACTGGTGTTATGGTCTCTGGTATGTTGCCAGCTAGACATGTGTTGGTGAATCTGGTTAGTTCCACCAGGAGGCCCTGTGCAATGTCACCCAGTGCAGGGTTGAGCATTTGTTTGATGTGGGTTAGGTTTTAGTCCTGTGAACGCACCTGCTGATCATATTGGGAAGAACAAGGCTGCTTTATGGACCACAGATTCAGACACCCAGCGAGGCTCTGCTCCAGTAGCCCCCACCTGTAGAATGTCATCCTCACGTGGAGCCCTGGGTGGGTGTTTTTCCCTTAGGGCTTGAGCAGTTGTAGCATGTCAGCATGCATGCATGCATGCATATATATATATATATATATATATATATATATATATATATATCTAATCTACCTTAAAATTTCATTACACAAAAAGGGTTAAAATAGTGGTTACATGCAGGGTACAAGGCTACTTGTCACAGGTTGTAGAGTTCCTCCAGCTCCTCAGATGGCAGGCAGGAACTATGGATGCAGTGAGCATTTCTTCTGTGGATTGCCACACTAAGTCGCGGAAAGGGAAAACTGGCGTCTCTAGGGTCTCTAGTTGTTTCAGTTAGCTTGGAACCCAGCTCCTTTATAAAACTAGCAGCTCTTTTACTCCAGGCATCAAGTGTGTCTGAGGCAATGGCGACAAAATTGTAGTGGTAATCAAGATCTCTGTATTTACACAACTTTGTTGCTTCTCAGTGATTGGCAACACTGCCTGCCTGTGCAGCACTGAAATCAACATAAGTGTTGGCCAAAGTTGAAACACAAGTGTAGACCAACTGTCTACAATTCTTCCAAGAGTTTCACCGTAATTCCGTCTGGGCGACTGACAGGCTCATCAGAGTTGCAGGGCATTAGGTAAGGGGTTGATCCAGTTACTCGGGTAGGATTTCCTTCACCTGGTTGTCAGATGCCACTGAAGAGGACAGAAATGCTAGTACAGCAATTTATGTTGCTGTGCGAATGCCGAGATCCCGTGTCTGACAGGAAGGGAGGCTTGTTTCCATTATGAGTCGCTGAGATAAAGGTTGAGGGCTTTTTCTAGCACTGATTTCAGCAGGCTGTCGTACTCTTCTAATTTACTACTATTGAAAAATGGCAAACATCTAAGAAAGTAGGTCAGCCTGGGGGAGGGACAAGCATCTGGTGATGAAGTAAAGTGCATCATGAGCATCAATGTCTTCAATCCTCTCATCCATCCTCTCCAGGTCAGTGATCTTCTTAACAAGGACTTTGTCAATGGCATTCCCTCGAAGAGGAGCTCCTAGGTGTATGCTGTTCTCAAGGTTAGTTATATGAATATCAGGCAAAACAATCTTTATTCACTCTAATATGTGCTGGTTGGTGGAGGTTATTTTGCACTTGGAAGAGTTCAGGGTGAGGCCTAGACTTGCTTTTTGATCCTGAAATATTCTTATGTCCTCCAGGAGGGAGTCTGGGGAGCCAGCTAGAGTACCATCGTTCAAAACCAAAATGTTGAGCTTACTAGACAGGTTGTCAGTGACTTCCTTGATGACTATTCAGAAAAGAAAAGGAGCAAGGGGGTCACCCTGTTAGACACCACCATGTGATTCAATTTCATGTTCCCCGAATAACAGTTAGATTCTTGCTGCAACATTGAGTTTCCAAACAGGTAGAGGGAAGGAAAAATGCGATGAACCGCACTGAGTACTGCATCCTTTTTTACCATATTGAAAGCATTTTTGGAATCCAGATATATCAGGGCTTTTTCATCTGTAATGTTGGCAATGTAGGCTCTAGCTGCATGATCCGCTGCCTCACACCCTTGGGGAATGCCAAACCCAAGCTGTTTTGGCTTCAGTGTGTCTGCCCACCTCCTTTAAAAACTTAATTGCATATTTACCCCAGGTGCCCAAAGTCTCAAAGCCTATTGGCACGAACCTGTAACAATGTTCTAGGTCTCTGAACTTGTTGGTTTTCTGGGTCTCCCTGAAGGTGGCCGCCCCACCTCCCTCAACTGTGCAGTAAGGTAGATAGGTATCAGCCAATGTAGACGCACACGTGTAATCCCATACGACCTGTTTACCTTCCCTCCATGGCTGCAGGGTGAATCCATCTGGGCATTTTTGGCTGTTGTCAGGTCTGCACAACTGAGCTTCCATTTGTGCTGGACATCCAGCTGTAGCCAAACTTCTCTTGATGTCATTGACTGCTTCATGTCTGGCAATCTTTCCCTGGGTCTTACGACAGATGAGACCATGGCTGCCGTATTGGTCTGCCCGTGCATGGCCGCAAATACACCGGTGTTCGGTGGAGATAGGGGCGGCAAAGTGCAGGCCAACACCAATACTTAGGGCCCGATGATCCAGGCAGGTGCCCAAGGTAGAATTAGGGACTGCCAACAGGAGGTCTCCGGCATGGGGGTCTTCCACAGCTAGAAGACTCGCTCTGTCCTTCTGAGAAGCTGCCTCCAGCAATGCTGTGATGATGTTCTCCACTATGGGGCTATCCCATTTGGCCTGTTTGCCATCATTTGGAAAAGTTGGTCGAGGGTGTGAGTTGGCAAGAGTGTCCCACTGACCAGCTCCTTCCGCAAATTTGGAATCATGAATCTTAATGAAGTTTCTTAGGTATTCTGGTAGTATTTCATTCACTAAATCACTTGTATCACTGGTCGAGGATTAGAATGACGGCAATGCTAACTGTGTCACCTAGCGAATACCTATACCCCCGAGTCTAACTGGGAGCATTGCTTGGGTCCACTGGTCATCTTGCAGGGAGAGGTTTAACACTTTCATAGTTATTGACCTTAGGAGTGAGTCACATTCCGTTAATTTTGAGCCTTCGAAGGAGTAGCATACCTTAGGAAATAGGCAAGTCTGTGCAAAGCCAGGTACCTTGTGAGAAGGTACAAAGCATCATGAGCATCCAAAGCCCCTATTTTTCCCTCCATCCTCCTCAGGTCGTTTAGCTTTTTCTTCGAGGACTACCTCAATGGCGCTCGAGCCCAGAGGTGCCCCTAGTAGCACACTGTTGATGGGAGCGATCACTGAGGCTCCTGGCAATATGATTCGTACTGCATCTATGATTGGTTGGCTAGATGAGATGATTTCACACTTTGATGGGTTTAGGGTGAGGCCTAACTCCTCACCCTTAGATTTCACTAGCTGTAGATCTCCTATCAGGGATTCCTGTGTCCCTGCCAATGGTGCCATTGTCCAGGAACCAGATGTTGAATTCGCTGGTCAACCTTCTTGTGACCTCTTTAGCTGCCATGCAGAAAAGGAAAGGGGCAATTGGGTCTCTCTGCTGGACACCTGCGGAAACAACTTCATGTTCCCCTAACAACAGTGTCGATTCCCTACTGTACCCCTGCTGACACGAAGGGAAGTAGACAAGGAAAGCTTGTTCGCATTGCTTCCAATACCACATCCCTTTTTACCTGCTTGAAGGCATTTTTAAATTTAATTTATTTAATGCCTTATTTTCCGGGAGGTGCTTAATATAGGCTCATGCTACATGAGCCTATATAAAGTCTTCACAGCCATGGGGGACACCAAAACCCAGTTGATGGGGTCGGTGCATCGTTGCAGTTGCTATGTTAATTTTTCTGACGGCTGCCCTAGCAACAAGGCGCTGATGTGTGTTACCCACGGCAATGGGTCTGACTCCTCCATCCTTCTTAAGGACACAAAGGGATGCTTCGAAGAAGAAGGGTTTAATTGTATCTGGATCAGCCCAGAGAGGCAGTCGTTGACAATGCACGTGTGATTTGGAGCATTTTATATCTGCCATCGACCGGGACAGGCATCCAGAAAAGTAAGTGCCACAAAACAAACACCTATTCTGGTTAACAACGAAAATCGTCAAACGAGTGGATAGAACTCACCAAAAGAAAAATGAGCAAACAAGCATGACATCACACGAGTCGCGCCGCATGTCTGCGCAGCTCCCCCACTCCCCACGAGGGGGAAAGGGGAGCCCCAGACGCTCGCACCGGCGATCCACACCCCAGTTCCTCGGCTGATGGGATCGTGCATAATCGTGTCGCTCCAGCTCCAGTTGCTGTTTCTCTCAGTGCTGTTACTAGTTTTCAATACTGCTCTTATGGTGATCGTGCGAGCTGGATGTAATATTCTCAGGTACTCGGGCTGCATGTGCTTAGGGGTCCTTCCCTGAGTGCTCTGTAAGTACTGCCCTTGGGGCTTAGGGTTCCCTTCCACAGGTCACCTTGGGTCTACCTCTATTGGCCTTTTGCTGCTTGGCCGCCCTGAGTGTGTGGGGGGAGGGGGGTTTCCGCCCTTGTTTGCCTTGGGGTAAGTGGTAATTATTGCACTGGTGGGGCGTGGGGTATTGCGTAGCTAATTTTCATCTTTTAACAGCGGCCAGCTCTGTTCTCTTCGGGTACGTTGTCCTCTTGCGAGGTTTTTTCTTATCTTTTTGTTTTTGCCTGGTGGGGAGGTCGGCCTTGTGTTCTCCCTTCCCTTATATTAGGGTTGTTTGTGTGGTGGCATCCCCTGTTTTGCGCTCGTGAGTGGACACGTACCGTGAGTTCAACTTTTTGCTGTTTGCTTGGTGGTTTGGGGCGGCCGGTTAGCAGTACCCTGTCTGGGATAACCCATAACAGACCCAGTCTAGGGGGCCCTGGAAAACTCCACGGGGGCACTCAGGTCCACTGGGTGAGACCCCTGCATCCCCTCTTGCGTTGTGCGAATTTGAGGGTTGCTGTCCCCTCGTCTCGAGGCGACGCTCATTATTTTTGCCTCCGTCGTGCTGCCTGTTAGGTCTGTGACACATTCAACCCTGAGTCCTGCAAGCTTTGTTGCTTGTTTGTGGTTCTGATCACTCTATCTGTTGATGCCATTGTTTGGGTGCAGGCAGCTCGCACGTTGCTGATTGGTTGTTGCAAAGCGCTAGTTTGGTTGCTTACCTGGATGCTCTAAGGCTGCCCCATTTTTCTTCTCGGGACCTGGATTTGGGAGTTTTGGGGGCGCTGGCCTTGGTTCAATCCACTTCCCCTCGTTCTTTCCCTGCTGAGGTTCCTTTGGGTCCCCCCCCCCCCATACCCCATGCTTCCAGCTCCTGGGCATCTGAGGGCTTCGGGGCAGGGTTTCGAGGTTTGAGACTCTGGCAGTTTTCAGGGGGTTGCCCTTTCCGGGGTTGCGTCAGAGGCGTTCGCGTCAGTTCCTCTAGCCATAGCTCCGGGTCTGACCAGTGGGCCGGTCTCTTCCTGCTCTTTCGGCCACCCTAACTTTTTCTTGTCTGGCCGGGACTTTGGAGGATGACTCGACCCTGGGGCTTGATGTGGTGGTTCCCAGGGTTGGGGAGGGGCTGACTTGCAGACCCAGCCTGGGTTTTCCGACCTTCTGATCTTGGCTTACTGTTACACTGAGAGGGGGTTTTCCTTTCCCCCCCTCTGCGTACGAGTTGACTTTGGGCGTCAGCCCCTCCCTGGGTTCGGTTCTGTGTCCCTTCGGGTCTGTCGACCCTGTCCTTCTGTGTGGCAATTTCTCCACTTTCCCACATTCTCTAGGGCCTGTGTTCTGCATCATGCTGCATTCCTTTTGTTGTCTCGGGTCCTGCATGACCATGAGTCACGGATGCTATTGGGTGCTTCTGTACCTCTGATTTTTTGCTTGTTGCTCTAGGTTTTCGATGGTTCGAGTTGTTCTTTGATGGGTCTGCATTCTTGGAATGTCTGTCGCCTTCCGGGGGGGGGGGGGCTTCCCTCCAGCCCTTTCTGGGACTCATTGGTGCTCTTCCGCCCTTTTTCTCATTTTTCGATGCCATTTCCATTTTTCATTGTCGCCTCTTTCTGTCCTTGGTCTTGACATTATGTATTCCTTGTTGGCACCCTTCCTAGGAGTTGTGTGGTGCAGCCCGGACCTCGTGTGTCCTGCACATGGGTGATTGCCCAGACCAGCCAGTCGTCAAGGTAGGCCAACACCCGAACACCTAAGAGACACGGACGGGCCACGACGAGCTGAGTAAGGCACTAGAACACGCGAGGAGTTAGGTTCAACCTGAATGGGAGACAACAAAAGCAATAAATAACCTTGACACCCCACCATCCTGCTCCAACAGAAGCCGGGCCTGGGACAGAGTGGTCATCCGAAAGGAGGGACAAGAAACCCAGGGGTTCAGACTGTACAAGCCCAGAATGAATTGCAGGTCCGCACAGTCCCGTCTCGGAACCGGTAACAGGCAGAAAACTCACCTGAGGGACATTGTCGTTTCGACCACCCCTAAGCGCGCGCACCCACTCCGAGATGACCTAACAGAGCGCAGGAGCGGAAGCCTGCCCCCGCCAGCCCCGAACCTTCTGAAGGAAAAGGGGGGCCAACCAACGCCACCACAGGCCGTGGGAAACGACATGAAATGCCCACAAATCGTGTGATCAGGTGCGAACGATCAAAGCAAGCCTCTTTCCCCCCCATCCCCCCATCAATGGGGCGAACTGTGAAAAGGCCAGTGCCCCTTACGAGAACCCGACCTGAGCCCAGATCAATCATGGCACCAGCCAGACAGATGGTTCCGAAGGTGGCGCTGGCCCTGAACATGGTGCCAGAGGCGTAACTCGACGAGCAGAACTTCGAACCCTGGCACGACCCCCGGAGACCCAATAAGTCTGATATCGGATGACAGCTGGAAGAAGCTGCCTGTAAATACTTTTCCACCACAGAGTCCGCAAACAACAATGAACAAAAAGGCAAAGACAATCTAAGAGCCAGGGGCCCAAGCAGATTCCAAGTAGGAAGCGAGCACAACCTGCCAACCTGCGAGATGCACAGTGAAAAAGCACGACACCTCATCCCGCAGGATTGGCTCAAACGGCTTCAGAAGAGGAGACGACACGAGCAGCCGAGACCAATGCACCTAACCCGGGAACTGCACCAAAGGCCTCAACATCCTCCGTAAACCAATCCGAGGACAGCTCCAGGAGGGAAAGAAATGCAGGACCGAAGCCAACAAGCCCCGAGCGTGCAAGTCCTCAGCCGCAAGCACAGCCGAAAGAGTGGGAACCTGCATGGGAAGCTGAACCACGCCCACATCCCATAGAAGGGCAGGAGCGAACAAGCACTCATTAAGCTGCTCGAAGTCACCCTCTTCTCCCCAGGAAAACCTGGAGCACTGTCAATGTCTCGTGACACTCAAGCATGCAGGTACGACAGAAAGCACTCCAAGCATTCAACGACAAACGGGCAGTCCGCAAACAAGGAAGACTCTGGAACCTCATAATGGACCCAGTATGGAGATGAAGATCCATACCTGAAAAAAGACGAATCCATTATAGAAGCATAGTCCGGGTCATGCCACAATGGTTGCCCGCGCCACAGCAGGCGAGACGCGGAAGGTCGAAACCTTCAGAAGGATGAAACCGAATGACCTGCAGGGACACGGAACCGAGCCCGAGAGGAACGGAACTCAAATCCAACTCGTAAAGTTGGATTTGGGAAAAGGATGGGGGGGGGAAGGAAAACCTCACTCTAAGGGTTTGAAAACCCTGGTGGGGTCCAACGGGGCCCAAGACCCCCAAGTCAGCTCCTCCCCAACCCAGGGAACCTCCACGTCAGATCCCGTGTGCGAGCCCTCCTCCAAAACCCCGGTGAAGAAAAACTGGGGCAGCCGGAAAAGCAGGAAGAGAAGAGGCCCAGTGGTCTGACCCGGATGCTAAGGCTGGATGGAGGAAGGGGCTCGAATGCCTCTGCCACCTCCCCGGAAGGGGCAACCCCCGCAACTGCCCAAGTCTCAGAAACCTCTAGATCCGGCAACCAAATGAGAGCGTTTCAGCAACCTAAACCTAGCATGTAATGCCTGAGCCGCCTGCACCCGAAAAAGTAATCATCAAATTGGGTGAACTGAATAACAAACAAGCAACAGTGCTTAAAGATGTCACCGTCCCAACGGGCAGCATGACGAAGGCAAAAACACTGAGCGTCACCCTGAGACAAGGGGACAGAGCAACCCCTCAAACTCGTACAAGGTGAGAGGAGACCCAGGGGTCGCATCCATCGGACCTCGTGCGCCTTCGCGGGGATTCCCAGGGGCCCTAGACTGATATCACTGAGGGTAAGCCCAGGCGGGGTACTGCTAACCAACGCTATGGTCTACCAAAGAAACTGCTAAAGCTGACCCTCTGGGACGTATCCACTCACAGGGGTGAAGCAGGGGGCCCCACCAAATACAGGTCAACACCCTAACTAAACAGAGGCAAGGGACATAAAGGCAGACCCCCTCTACCAGGCCAAAACAAAAAGTAAAAGAAAAACCCACAAGAGGATAACGTACCCAGGAGGAACAGAGCCGGTTGTTGTAATAGGTGACAACTAGCTGCGCAGTACCCTGCGCTCCACCAGTGCAATAAACTACCACTTACCCCAAGGTAAAGAAGGGAGGAAAACTGCTAGCACTCAGGGCGGTCAGTTACCAAGCAGCAAAAGACCACAGAGGTACACCCCAAGGCAACTTGTGGAAGAGAAACCCAAGCCCCAAGGGCGGTACTTACAGGGCACTCAGGAAAGGTAACCCTAAGCACATACAGCCCGAGTACCTGTGACTATTACTCCCAGCTCACATGCCACCATAAGAACAGTACTGAACACCAAGCACAGCACAGCAAGAGAAACCGGAGCTGGAGCCACCCGACTGTGCCTAGTCACATCAGCCTAAGCACTAGTGGTTGGATCACCATCTCGGTGGGGTTTGGGGCTCCCCCTTCCCCCTCCCAGGGAGGGGGGGAGCTGCACAGACAAGTGGCACAACTTGTGTGAGGTCATGCTTGACTGCTCGTTTTCATTTGGGGAGTTCTGTCCACTTGTTTAGCTATTTTCATTGGTTCCACCAGAATAGGTGTTTATTTTGAGGCACTTATCTTTCTGGGTGCCAGTCCTGGTCAATGGCAGATCTATAACGCTCCAAAATCACATGTGAATTTCTATAGGCCATTGCTCCTTGTGCCTCTCTGGCCATGTTCCCCAGTAGGCCTAGAACTCCATCCACACTGATGCCAAAGGTTAGGGATATACAAATAAGCCTGGATATCTCCTGACAGCAAAAGGGTTCCCCTCAGAAAATATATGTGTGTGTGTGTGTGTGTGTGTGTGTGTGTGTGTGTGTGTGTGTGTGTGTGTGTGGTGTGTGTGTGTGTGTGTATATATATATATATATATATATATATATATATATATATATATATATATGTGTGTATATATATATATATATATATATATATATATATATATATATATATATATATATATATATATATATATATACAGTGGTACCTCGGAATGCGAGTGTCCCTGTATGCGAGTTTTTCGGAAGACGAGCAGGATTTCCTCGAAAATTATGTCTCGGAACGCGAGTTTGTCGATACGCGTACAGGCCGACCTAGCGCGTGGTCGATCGGCGATCGTCGCCCCTCCGCCCCTCCGCCCCTCAGTTTACCATTGTCTCGCGCCCAGTGACTATCCCACATCAATTCTTCACCTGGATTTTCAGTGTTTTGTTGGATTTTTGGTCATTTGACTATACAGTTTGTTATTATATATCTCACCATGGGTGTCAAGAAAGCCATTGATAAGGTTCAACCTAAGAAAATAGCTGTGAGTAGAGGCAGTAGAGGATGTCCCTCCTTGATTAAGAAAATGTGTGAAGTATGGGAAGAACTGCAAAGTTTTGTTGAAAAAACTCACCCAGATAAAGCTGTAGCAGGCCGTTGCATTGACCTTTTAAATGATAATGTGATGTCTTACTACAGACAAGTGTTAAAATGTAGGGAAAAACAAGTGTCTTTAGAGAAATTCTTAGTAAGACAAGCAAGTCCTAGTGGTATGCAGGCAAAATGTGCCAGTGTGTGCATACCAGTGAAGTCCTCACTGCCTGATGTGATAATGGAAAGGGACTCCCCTTCCAAACAGTAACTCCTCTCCTCCTCCCCCCTCCTCACCATCTTCCATACGCCTACAGCATTCAAGAGCAAGGTAAGTAATAACTTGAACATAGTTTTGTAGGTTTATTTAGATGAATTAGGTACAAAAATTTAGTTTGATATGGGGTTTTTGGGGTAGTCAGGAACGGATTAATTCATTTCCCATTATTTCTTATGGGGAAATTAGCTTCAGAATACGAGTTTTTCGGAATAAGAGCTGTCTCCAGGAACGAATTAAACTCTTAAACTGAGGTACCACTGTATACAGGTATATATATATATATAATATGTATTTATATAATATATAAAATGTATATATATAATATATAATAAATAAATAATTATATAATTTTATTTTTAAATAAGGAAGGGAGTACCACCTGTGGCTGGAAGAAGGGGGACCCATAGCCTCGGAGGAAACAACACAGAACGCATTAATAATTAGAGGGAATGTTTAGGTCCCCTCCAACACAGTTTGTGTGCTTTTCTCCTACCACCCCTTTCTCCTTTCTTTGTGTTTTTTTTGTGCTTTATTATGTATTTAAAGATTACAAGATGTACATGGTTTGATACAATAAGTGCCTAAAGGTTGTGGATCTCTTCAAGCTCCTCCGCTTCCGAACAGGAACAGAGGATACAGCAGGCATTTTCCCTCTGGATCGCCACACTGAAGCGCTGAAACAAAAAACTGAAAACCCTTGAGTCTCTGGTGATGTCAGTGAGCTTAGAGCCCAATTCTTTGAGAAATCCCAAGGCACTCTTACCCCAGGGGCCATGCGTCTCAGACGCTATGGGAACAAAGATGTATTGACCTTCCAGTTGCCTGGGGGGGCCTGACAGCTGGATGGACAGTGCTTCGGATTCGTAGCCTTGAAGTTCGATTTAGTCCGAGGTAATCCGGGTTCGATCCCTGGTGGAGGCGGAGACAAATGAGCAAAATGTTTCTTTCACCCTGATGCCCCTGTTACTTAGCAGTAAATAGGTACCTGGGAGTTACAGGTGCTACTGGCTGCTTCCCGTAGGGTGTGTAACAAAAACGAGGCCTGTTCGAGGGTCGGGCTGCGGGGATGCTAAGCCCCGAAATCATCTCGAGATAACTTCAAGATACTCTATACTCGAGTGATTTTGCTGTTTGCCTGTGGTTGGCCGCCCCACCTGCTTGATCAGCACCGAAGGGTACATAGGTGTCAGCCAGGGTGGTTACACATGCGTAGTCCCACACCAATAGTTTGCCTGTTTATCAAGGGTATATAGTGATACCATCAGGGCAAAGTGCGGGGTCATTCGGGTGTTGGTCCCCTAGGATGCGAGGTTCTCTCTGCTGGGCACCAAGCTGAGACAAGGCTTCTCTTGATGACGTCATTGACCTCATTGTGTCTTGCATGCCAGCCCTTTGTTCTTCCGCAATGCAACCCATGCAGTCCATATTGGTCTGCTTCCACCCTGTTGCAAATACACTTGTATTCAGTGTAATTGGGGCACCAAGGCGGAGGGCCACTGCTACACGAAGGGATTCTGGATCTAGATGCATGCCCATTGCCAACATGGGTACTGCCAGGAGGAAGTCTCCTGCATGGGGTGGGTATTCGCTGCTCTGAGGTGGGCTTTCTCCTTGTCTGATGTTGCGGGGCTGAGCATGGCATCAGATAGTTTTTCCAGTAGTGGATGGTCCCAGCCGGACTCTTTGTTATTTTGTTGGCTCTATAATGGATGCTGGGGCTGCAAGAGCATCCCAGTGAAAGCATGATCGTGTATTTATGCTGAATCCCTCTGGGTTTCAGGTAAGATATCTCTGATGAGGTCGTGCGATGCATGGGAGGAGGAAAGGAAGGCTTGTAGAGCAATCTGGGAGGCTGTGCGGACACCAAGGCCATCGAGTCTTACAGGGAGGGTTGCTTGCTCCCACTGAGAGTCGTCCAATGGGAGGTTCAGGACTTTCACCAGCATGGACCTCAGAAGAGTGTCATACACATTTAACTTAGGGCTGCTGTAGGATGGAGAACATCTCAGAAAGTAGGTCAACTTAGGGAGAGAGAGGAATCCTGTGAGGAGGAAGAGAGCATCATGGGCATCAATCTTGTCAATCCTGTCCAGCATTCTCTTTAGATCAGTGATTTTTGCATCCAGGACCTCCTCGATTGCTTGTGGGCCAATGGGGACACCCAGGAGGGTGCAGTCAGTTGACTCGACAACGAGAATGTCTGGAAGAACATTTTTTATTTGGCCAGTGATGTCTGGGTTGCGGGAGACTATTTCACATTTGGATGCATTAAGAATGAGGCCCAAGGCTGCTCCTTGCTCCTGGATTTTCCTTATATCCTCCAAAATGGTTTCCGGGGTTCCAGCGAGTGCCATCATCCAAGTACAAGATGTTCAGTTCGCTTGTCAGACTATCAGTGACCTCTTTGATAGCTAAGCAGAAAAGGAGGGGGGCTAAGGGGTCACCTTGTTGGACACCTCCCCACTGTAGCACGATCGGATGAATGGGTAAAGGAGACGGAAATGGTTGTGTACATCCCTGAGGACAGTGTCTCTTCTGACTTGATTGAAGGCATTTTTAAAGTCAAGCTTTACCAGTGCCTTCTGTTCGGGGAGATCAGCAATGTATGCCCGTATTGCATGTGCTGCAGCTTCACAGCCTAGGGAGATCCCAAATCTGAGCTGATTAGGTTTCAGCAAGGTGGCTGCTTCCTGGCTGATAATCTCACTGCAGCTTTAGCTACAAGGCGTCAGAGGGTGTTGCCAACGGCAATGGGCCCAATTTCCCTATCCTTCTTTAGTGCACAGAGTACTGCTCCATAAAAGGCAGGCCTGATGTCCTCAGGGCCAACCAAACATATTGGAGAATCTGGTAAGTTCCACTAGAAGGTCCTTTGTACCATCTCCAAGCACTGGGTTCAGCATTTGTTTGATGTGCTGGGGTCTTAGGCCTGTAAAGCCCCCTGCTGAACCTGTTGGGAAAGACATGGCTGCTTTTGTACACCTCAGATTCTCGAACAGTCAAGGGTTCTATGCGAGTATTGTCTTCCTGGGGATCCCTGCTACTGCCTGGAGCTCTGTGTGGGTGTTTGTCTTGTAGAGCCTGTGCTGTCGTGGCATTCCTGGAGGCAATAGTGTCATCGCTGGTTATGATGGCACCTGTAGTATTGCTGTCTTCTATTTTCCTGGTGATATGTGCTCATTTTGTGGTTTTCAGGCGAGTTATATTTGGTCGTCCTGCGGCTGGTGTTCTTGGCACAAAGGGGGAGGTGGACCAGGTTGTCTACTCTGGGGAATTCATTAAGAGCCCAGATTACTGAGGTTGCTAATGACTTGTCTCTCCTGGGCGGTAATGCTAGGCATGCATTCCCAAATAGAAGGAGATTGTGCCACGGTCCAATGGTTCTTGGAGCATTGTTGATCTTTGTCAGCAAACTGGTGAGTTTGGCTGCTGCTTGGTGATGGGCAGACTTGGGGATGTGGGGCAAGGTCCTGGTGGACATTGTTTTGACTGCTTCAAGCAGAATATCTGCTAAAATGAAGTTGAAGGAGGTATTGTTCCTCGCTCTTGAAGCAGGTTGTCCATTGTCACTGTCCCGGGGCGGGCGCCTAGCCCCTAGGCAACCACCTGAGTTGACAGAATGATAGCGGACATTTCCATCTTGATTGAGACAAAACCGTCTGTCACACACTCGACAGTTTCCTCTTAGGTGTTCACCTTCTTGGCTGGAAAGAGGCCGTGTGTCAGGTGCGACATGCACCATACCTAGATGTTACCGAAAAAGTAAGATTAATATTCTAACACGAATTTTCTCGATCTTCCTTATGTTTCTTTTTACTGTTGACGGTAAATTAAAAATCAATTCTCCAAAATTCACTTTTATTTCTAGTCTGACGCGACACTCGAGCGCGTTTCGTAAAACTTATTACATTTTCAAAGACTTTAGTTTATCCACCACAACTTATGACTGAACAGCATTGGCTCTTATACCTGCATTTGGGTGAGGTGATGTAATACAATAGTGGGGTGAAAAGCAAACTTTCAACCAACACAGAACACAGAAATCATTGAAAGATACAGCGACAGCAGGCGGCTTGACATCTGCGAGGTACTACACATCAAGAAGTCAACACCAGCAATCAACAGCCAATTAACGCACAACTATATTCTACCCACTTCAAGACTCCGCTCCAATATAGAAGCATCAAGAAATATGGGCCAATAGGCCTTCTGCAGTTACAAATCTGTACCAATTATTCCGTGTTCTGTGTTATGTTTGAAAGTTTGTTTTTCACCCCACTATTGTATTACATCACCTCACCCAATGCAGGTATAAAAGCCAATGCTGTTCAGTCATAAGTTGTGTGTGGATAAACTAAAGTCTTTGAAAATGTAATAAGTTTTACGAAACGTGCTGAAGTGTTGCGTCAGACTAGAAATAAA